>NQII01001433.1:295209-412724 GCA_002778355.1 Clitarchus hookeri | reverse complement strand
CTGCATTCTTGCGCTGCTCACCTTTATCGGCTTTCAAGATCTCGATGTAAAGGGACTCTCAAATCTCTTCAATCACTGCTTTTTTTCGTTACTAACCCGCAGCCGAAGTTTGTCTGTCTAATTTAGATACATTATGTATAACACATTAGGTGTTCATTACAGCCAGTGATTTTTCGCGAGGAAAAAATCTGAGCACATGGTAGACTTCAAACTCCAAGCACAAACATACATTTTTTATTTTGTTATTGGACGCCGTCTGCAAGAGAAGCCGTTTCTGTTTTTAACCGGGCCAAATGGAATTCAACAACTTTGGCAGTGAACTAAAGTGATTCGCGTACCAAGAACTAAATGTTAACTTAGCCAATTCGAGAAAAGCAGACAATCGTGCTGTGTTTTGAAATATAACTTGTTTCGAAATCCATCAGCGAGATGTCACTGCCCCCAGTAATCATGCAACCGAGGAGGTATTTCACCGCAAACCCGGGAATTCAGAGAGCGATTGAAGCGACTACTGGCCAGTCATTTCCGGGAAGGAAATAATAGTGGTCCGGCGCAGATGCGGGTGCGGGAGTGATATCCTCGTGATGCACGCTCTCCGGAGGCTGGGAGAGAGTGAGAGTGGGAGAGAGAGTGTGTCCCACTGGGAGCGAGAGAGAGAGAGAGAGAGAGAGAGAGAGAGAGAGAGAGAGAGAGAGAGAGACAAGTTGCCCGGCGGGCACGGGAGAATTTCCTCCTGCAAGCGGTGCGCTCAGTTGTAACGAAGACAGCGGTCGCCGCAGGTTGACGCCGTGCCCGACGTCAGCTGGCGAGGTGAGTACCGTCACACACACAGTTGCGGTGGTCGGACTGCTGCAAGGCGCGCCTGCATTTGCTCTGCGCTGTACCCGGTTGTTCCCCGGCGTGCAAGGCAGCCATTTTAACGTGGTTCAGCACCTGACGGCACACCCGCGCGTGCAACTCGTTCATTCCTAGTGTCCGCGACAAAGGACGCGATGCGCTTGAAGGATATCCATGCTCGGCGCTGTACACGACGACGAATCAGCGACCGGTGTTTTTGAGCGTCTTAGTTCCTAGTATTCTCTGATTTGCTGAAGTTTCTGTGCGTCTCATCTGTGAACGTTCAACGTTGTTTACTAGTTGCAAAAAGCACGCTACACTCAGCTACAGCACCCATAAAAAAATGTAACGATTGCAACACTTGATTTCGTGAATTAATTCGGGACTGAACGGGGTGATAAGAAGGGGCGCACCTGTTTTTCGCGAACAGCTTTCAGGACAAGTTGTGGTCCAACGCACTTTAGTTCAGAACCACCTTCGTGATTGGATCATCTGATTTGTTACGCGTCTCATCTGTCTGCCCGCGAATCACGGATGGTCGGTATCGGAGAAAGTAAATTCTGATTGACTCACTCACGCAACAGACTNGGATATCCATGCTCGGCGCTGTACACGACGACGAATCAGCGACCGGTGTTTTTGAGCGTCTTAGTTCCTAGTATTCCGATTTGCTGAAGTTTCTGCGCGTCTCCTCTGTGAACGTTCAACGTTGTTTACTAGTTGCAAAAAGCACGCTAGACTCAGCTACAGAACCCATAAAAAAATGTAACGATTGCAACACTTGATTTCTTGAACTAATTCGGGACTGAACGGGGTGATAAGAAGGGGCACCTGTTTTTTCGCAAACCGCTTTCAGGACAAGTTGTGTTCCAACGCACTGTAGTTCAGAACCACCTTCGTGATTGGATCATCTGATTTGTTACGCGTCTCATCTGTCTGCCCGCGAATCACGGATGGTCGGTATCGGAGAAAGTAAATTCTGATTGACTCACTCACGCAACAGACTGTCACGACACAAAGACAAGAGGCCAATAGTTGAGTGGGGACCGCAAGTGTGCGCATAGGATATTGAAGTCTAGCCTCCGCGTAAAAATTTTCGCGAAAACCCAGTTGGCCGTAGTAATAAGTGCTTGCGGTCGCAAAGCCTTCAGTTTCCCGCTGTGGTTAGTGGTTCGCTCCGCGCAAAAAGAGTTCTAGCTTGTTATAGGCTATTTATGGTAAAGTGAGCACTTTTGAAATCAACATTTGAAAAATGTCGCTGTCCTTACCTGCGTGTATTTTAAGAGGCACACTGACTGTCATGCGCCCAGTAAAGTTGGCAATGACAAAGAGAAAGTAGTTCCACGTGTTAACGTTAAATCACAAGTGTTAAGTAAACATTTGTGAATACAGAAATATTTTATTTTACTTTTTGTTTTGTTTTTAATGCATATAAGTAGGGCCAGTGACTTTTCGCGTAAAAATCGGAGCACACAGTAGACTTCAATACTATATACATACACACCTCAGCTGTTGTTATACCTCCATTGGCTGCTGGTGCCGTGTCCGTCCTTGACTAAGCCACTCAGGACTAAGTAACTCCGAAACTAAACCTTCGTGATTCGTACGCAAACTGTTAACACGAGCCAGAACATTTTTTAGTCAATCACAGAAGGTGGACGACCCTACAGTGCTTTGAACTGTACCTTGTCTCGAAATCTTTTCTCTAAGTATCACTGCCCCTACGTATAAATATAACAAAAGTATTTGTAAAACATTTACTTTTCTAAAAAAATTTAGTTACCCTTGACCGACGCACTAATTAAGTGATCAGGCTCATTTGTAACGTTAATTGTACATGTGGTGGAAGACTACACAATGTGCATTCTAGTAAATCTTAAACAGGGCTTTCAAAAATGCTAATTTTACCGTCAACAGTTTACAGAAGAAGTCACATCAGTATATAACATCTTTTCTGCTTACGAGCAACCTGGATGTCTAAAATAAACAACATTATATAAATATAAAAAAATACAGCTTTAAATCGGAAAATCTGCAGAATATTTTTATTCTGGTCTATTTTTTGTTGTACATTTTTGTCTACCTTCGACGCCGACCCACATAAACTACATCCAGTTATATATTCATTGATAACTTGCTGAACGTATTTTTGTTTTGTTTTACCAGTGTTTTTCACTGTCGGTTTTTATAATTTTCTGCTTTGTGCCATGACGTGTCGCGTTGTTGTTGTTGCCAACGTTGGCAATGCAGGAAGTCATAATTATTTTCTGAATGCAACACATCTGCCGTGTCGATCTTAGAAAACGTGTTCTTCAACAGACCTTCACTCCTCTTAATACATCACACTTCTCGAGAAGTGTACTTCCTCGTTTCCCGCTAGTCAGTGAACAGGTCGCTGGTTCGAATTACACCTGCGTGTTCATTTACGATTCACGGCATGTTGACGCGTAAGCCACCTGTAAAACTGGAAAATACGGTAAGTGGGTTGCGAAGTGAAAACATGAACACAGCGATGGTTTTAAAGGTTGAAGCAGCGAACGGGACCAGAATTTTTTTTTTCGTGCAACATTGNGTTGAAGCAGCGAACGGGACCAGAATTTTTTTTTACGTGCAACATTGAACTTTCATACTTTCTCTCGCAGATTTTACGGCAGTTTTTGAGGTCCCTTGCCGTAAAGGACGATGACCTTCCAGTATTTAACACTGCGAATTATCTTCGAAAGAGTTTTAAGAGTGACTTTCTTCTTGAGATCGTAACACGATTTAACGGTATCTAATTCCTTTACCGGCGTATTTGAGGATTCCACCGTAACACAAGCCGCAAAAAAACTTCTTCGAAAAAATTCCTTGTANATTCCTTTACCGGCGTATTTGAGGATTCCACCGTAACACAAGCCGCAAAAAAACTTCTTCGAAAAAATTCCTTGTAAAGTGGCCTAATGAATACGGTGTAGACTAGCATTATTTCATGCGCAAGGAGACATTAATAAGAACAGTTATCTATCCAATAAACTGACAACCAGAATGAATATTACGCTGTCGTAAGAATGTCCGGTGTAACCTGAATAACGTCACTAAATAGTTATCGTTATCAGGGTGTTGAATCAATGGAAACACGAAGCTGTAAGTTCTATGTCAACTATAAATTTATTGAGTACATAAAATCAAAAATTAGCGATTAGAGTTGCACGATTTCGGATAGAGTAATCTAAATACGACGCCAAGGGTTAAAACTTGATATTTAAATACGTGCCTCCAGGCAGGGACATAGTTAGAGACACTTCACTATAGCGAAATGTTCCACGCAGGCTTGCACTTCGATATAATTTTTGCAAACCTGTAGTTTTCTTCTAGTTATTGACGGAGACACTTAAAAGTCGTTATCTTCGATAACGCTGTAGCTATTTATCATTTTACATATAAAAGGATGATCAAGTTTTTGAATNCTTAAAAGTCGTTATCTTCGATAACGCTGTAGCTATTTATCATTTTACATATAAAAGGATGATCAAGTTTTTGAATTGGCTAAGTTCTTTACAGACCAATCGCAAAAGTTCTGCTGAAGAGTATCAGAATCCTCATTGGCCCAGTGAAATTGGAGGTTAGCTACAAATATGCACGCCAGCCAATAAGGAAAGGAAACTGTCGTGCATGTATACAGTACGTTGAATCCGAACAGTAGAAATTTTTTCTGCGATAAACCATTGCCTCTGGTTTCTGACCGCGTGTATTTGTGAAAACACATTTTGGTATTTCACTGCATCAGCCAGAATTAGGTTACGACGTACTGAATGTCTGTGGTTCGCTGGTAGACAAGNTTTCACTGCATCAGCCAGAATTAGGTTACGACGTACTGAATGTCTGTGGTTCGCTGGTAGACAAGAGGCTGGTGCTTATTGGAGCAAACTATCTAGTGACAAATCTGTCGTTCCGCCCCCATCCCGAAGAATGGATGAAAGTGAGGAACCAATTAGGGTGATTTTAGTGAGTATGGAGCAGCGCCGGAATGAATGGGCGGGGGAAACGGGGGACTCCCGAGAAAACACGCCAACCGGCGGCATCGTCCAGCACGATTCCCACTTGCGAAAATCCGGGAGTTACCCGGCCTGGGATTGAACCCTGCTCNGAACTTTCATACTTTCTCTCGCAGATTTTACGGCAGTTTTTGAGGTCCCTTGCCGTAAAGGACGATGACCTTCCAGCATTTAACACTGCGAATTCCCTTCGAAAGAGTTTTAAGAGTGACTTTCTTCTTGAGATCGTAACACGATTTAACGGTATATTCCTTTACCGGCGTATTTGAGGATTCCACCGTAACACAAGCCGCAAAAAAACTTCTTCGAAAAAATTCCTTGTAAAGTGGCCTAATGAATACGGTGTAGACTAGCATTATTTCATGCGCAAGGAGACATTAATAAGAACAGTTATCTATCCAATAAACTGACAACCAGAATGAATATTACGCTGTCGTAAGAATGTCCGGTGTAACCTGAATAACGTCACTAAATAGTTATCGTTATCAGGGTGTTGAATCAATGGAAACACGAAGCTGTAAGTTCTATGTCAACTATAAATTTATTGAGTACATAAAATCAAAAATTAGCGATTAGAGTTGCACGATTTCGGATAGAGTAATCTAAATACGACGCCAAGGGTTAAAACTTGATATTTAAATACGTGCCTCCAGGCAGGGACATAGTTAGAGACACTTCACTATAGCGAAATGTTCCACGCAGGCTTGCACTTCGATATAATTTTTGCAAACCTGTAGTTTTCTTCTAGTTATTGACGGAGACACTTAAAAGTCGTTATCTTCGATAACGCTGTAGCTATTTATCATTTTACATATAAAAGGATGATCAAGTTTTTGAATCGGCTAAGTTATTTACAGACCAATCGCAAAAGTTCTGTTGAAGAGTATCAGAATCCTCATTGGCCCAGTGAAATTGGAGGTTAGCTACAAATATGCACGACAGCCAATAAGAAAAGGAAACGGTCGTGCCTGTATACAGTACGTTGAATCCGAACAGTAGAAATTTTTTCTGCGATAAACTATTGCCTCTGGTTTCTGACCGCGTGTATTTGTGAAAACCCATTTTGGTATTTCACTGCATCAGCCAGAATTAGGTTACGACGTACTGAATGTCTGTGGTTCGCTGGTAGACAAGAGGCTGGTGCTCATTGGAGCAAACTGTCTAGTGACAAATCTGTCGTTCCGCCCCCATCCCGAAGAATGGATGAAAGTGAGGAGCCAATTAGGGTGATTTTAGTGAGTATGGAGCAGCGCCGGAATGAAGGGGCGGGGGAAACGGGAGACTCCCGAGAAAACACGCCGACCGGCGGCATCGTCCAGCACGATTCCCACTTGCGAAAATCCGGGAGTTACCCGGCCTGGGATTGAACCCTGCTCGCCTTGGTGGGAGGTGAGCAGGCTAACCGCTCAGCCACCGCAGCAAACCAAGAGTGGATGAAGTGAGATGAGCTCGAGAGGACCCCGATAAAACCCTCATATCAAGGCAGCGCTGGCCACATTTCCCTCGGGGTCGCGGTGGTGTAGTGGTCAGACTACTCGCCTCCGACCACGGCGAACCGGGTTCGATTCCCGGCGGGGTCGCCCGCAGATTTTCGTATGTGGGAATCGTGCCGGACGATGACGCTGACCGGCAGGTTTTCTCGAGGATCTCCCGTTTTTCCCATTCATCGGCTCTCCCGACCTTGATGTTAAGAGACGCCCAGATCTGTTCACTTGCTCACATTTCCCCCGTAAAATATAGAACTTCTTCCCATAGCTAAAAGGTAATATTATGCCTATTTATTTAGATATGTCGGTCGGAATCCGTGTAAAGAACCGTGTGCATGTAGCGAAGAAATGTTATACTAGGGAATAACTGCATACTTTGACTCTTTGTGCCCAATGAGTAGGGCTGCCTGTTTTTCGCGAAAAGATCCCAGGACTCGTTGTACTGCAAAACACTTTAGTTCAGAAACAATTGTATGGCTGGAGGTAGCAAATTTTTACGCATCGTACATCTCTTCCAGCCATTCACGGACGTTCAATGCCTGGGTAACTCAAGTCTGATTGGCCCAGTCGAGTATAAACTTGTCTACTCGCACAGACGCGTGGCCAATAGCCGAAGTAAATTAGCAAGTGTGCACGTACGAATTTGAAGTATTACCGGAGTGGAAACCTTTTCGCGGAAAAACAGGCGGCCGGCCCTACATTGAGCTTTCCTGTACAGATAACTGACTCTCGGGCAGTGCTGCTGCTCTAGATGATAGCTGGTTCACATCATTCTCACCGAGCACAAAAACCTAAGCCACGTTGGTTGTGATAAAGAAACAAGCTATAGTCTATTCGCGGTGTCTTCACACTTTTTTTTCTTCCAACCTTTAAAAAATCGCCCCATGTAGGAAGTGTTTGGTTATTTAGTAAATATTCCATGTGTCACAAGTGTTTTATACCTCTGTTAAAATAAAAGTTGCTAAGTTTTAGTTATATTGAAGTTTTACCAGTATTTTATTTATAAGTTATAATATTTCGTCTAAAATAAATATGAATACAAACAGTGAGAAAACGTGTGTGTTGGTAGCGCTNCTTTTCGCGGAAAAACAGGCGGCCGGCCCTACATTGAGCTTTCCTGTACAGATAACTGACTCTCGGGCAGTGCTGCCGCTCTAGATGATAGCTGGTTCACATCATTCTCGACGAGCACAAAACCAAAGCCACGTTGGTTGTGATAAAGAAGCAAGGTATAGTCTATTCGCGGTTTCTTCACACTTTTCTTTTTTCCAACCTTTGAAAAATCACCCCATGTAGGAAGTGTTTGGTTATTTAGTAAATATTCCATGTGTCACAAGTGTTTTATACCCCTGTTAAAATAAAAGTTGCTTATTTTTAGTTAAATTGAAGTTTTACCAGTATTTCATTTATAAGTTATAATATTTCGTCTAAAATAAATATGAATACAAACAGTGAGAAAACGTGTGTGTTGGTAGCGCTNCTTTTCGCGGAAAAACAGGCGGCCGGCCCTACATTGAGCTTTCCTGTACAGATAACTGACTCTCGGGCAGTGCTGCTGCTCTAGATGATAGCTGGTTCACATCATTCTCACCGAGCACAAAAACCTAAGCCACGTTGGTTGTGATAAAGAAACAAGCTATAGTCTATTCGCGGTGTCTTCACACTTTTTTTTCTTCCAACCTTTAAAAAATCGCCCCATGTAGGAAGTGTTTGGTTATTTAGTAAATATTCCATGTGTCACAAGTGTTTTATACCTCTGTTAAAATAAAAGTTGCTAAGTTTTAGTTATATTGAAGTTTTACCAGTATTTTNAGTTTTACCAGTATTTCATTTATAAGTTATAATATTTCGTCTAAAATAAATATGAATACAAACAGTGAGAAAACGTGTGTGTTGGTAGCGCTTAGTAAGAAGTAGTTCTCATGCAAAATGTTGTTACAATTGAGTGCGGACGAATTCGGTGCAGAGTCCTTTGGTGTAATTTTCTAGATTTTGCTAAGCGTAGTTTGCGTGAGGCGGAGGAATATCCTGGAAGTAGAACTTTATCAGGGCTTCAAAAAAGTGTGAGTTAACCGTGAATGAATTATAAGTTTCAGCTCAAACACAGTACACATCAAAAATTTCGTATGTTCAATATTATAAATTCTTAATTAAACTAGGTATAGGCTCTTCACGGTAAACTGAGCACTTTTGAAAGACCTACTTACGATATACTTGTCAGCTCATTGCGTATTATTCCGTACTATGTAAAATCAACATTGTGATGGACCTGGCTACTTTATTCGTACGTTGGTCAAGTGGTAAATGTGGATTATTATAAAAGTAAATAATAAAAAATTAGAAAGCGAAATAAATTATTTTAGTGCTCGCACATGTTTATTTAGTACTTTTAATTCGACGTAACGTCAAGACATGGAACTACTTTCCCTCTAACGTTAACAACTTTACTGGGCGGATGCCAGTCAGCGTGCCCGCGTATCCAGGCAGGGCGGTGAAGTGTTGCAAGGTAAGCTGGTGGTTGCTCACTACCGTACCTTCTCGATGCACGCAACAGGAGCCAGTCACCACCCGTGTAGCCTAGGGAAACTGAATGCATTCCGACCCGCTCACAAACGAGCAGTAAGGGACCCATCGCACGCATCCTGTGGCGCCACCTGCCGGCGGAAGTGTGAACTGGCGAGCAACAGGGTACAGAACACAGCTGACGCCAGCTTACCTTGCAACAGGCGATCACACGCCACTGAGGCTGGGGCAGCGACCATTTTCAAAGGTTGATTGCACTTAACCGTGAACAGACGATACGAAGTTGTTAGAGACCGAAAAAATTCGCGAGTTCAATGACCCGCAGGCTAGACTCTACAGTCTTGTGTACAAATATGCCAATATTAAATGCACATTGGTTGTCTGCTGTCACAGTGGAAGGCAGCGATTGGGCCGGCGTTCTCCAAGAGGTGTCAAACACCGTGTGCACCAATAGCTAAAGTTATATCAACACACGTGTTTTGAATTATAGCGTGTCTCAAAATGAATTAGCAAATTTTTCAGGTCTCTAGAAATTGTATATAAGAAGGGGCGGTGATATTTCGCGAAAATATTTCAAGACGAGAAACAGTGCAGAGTACTGTAGGGTCGTCCAGCTTCTTTGATTGGGTAAAAAATGTTCTGGCCCGTGTTAACCGTTTGCGCACGAATCACGAAGGTTCAGTGTCGGAGTTACTTAGTCCTGAGTGGCTTGGTCAAAGACGGACACGGCACCAGCAGCAAATGGAGGTGTAACAACAGCTGAGGTGTGTATATAGTATTGAAGTATTCCCTGTGCTCCGATTTTTACGCGAAAAGTCACTGGTCCTATATATAAGGTGTGTCATTTTACACCCCGTTTGTGCGCCCGAATCTAAGCCCTCCGCTCCGCAGGCAGCGGACTGACTGTACTCAGCCGCGAGTGCACCTGTGGAGAAGAAGCTGCAGGGTTCGACCACTCGCGGAGTTGTCCCGTCATCATCTCCGCTTCCAGCAGTGCGTCACGTCTTGCAGCCGCAGCTCAGGGTCACGGGTGGCAGCTCCGGCTTCGCGCCTGCGCAGTTCTCGGCACGCAGCGGCCGCTGTGACGAAGCCGCTCGATATAGCTGGACCTCAGCTAATTACCGCGCTTGAATTAGGCAATCCTTGTTCTTCGCGGAAAGACTCACGCGGGAGGCTAGGCTTTCAATGTCTTGTGTGCACGCTTGCAGCCTTCGTTTGACTACTGGTCGCCTGTCTTGGCGTGAAGAGAGCCAATGAGAATTAAGTTTCTCCGATTGCTGACCACCCGTGATTCGAGGGCGACTCGTACCACTTCTAATTATCCAATCACGAAAGTGGCTCTGAACTAAAGCGCGTTGGAACACAACCTGTCCTGAAATATTTTCGCGATAAAATACGTGCCCCTAATCTTTCAGCATGCGGGGAAACAATCTTAGACCTGTAAAAACTATCTCTTTCGCCCAGAACGTCCAGTATCCGGAACGTTGCACAGCAGTAAGTAACTTTAAGTTTGCTGGTCACGAGAAAAAAATATATAAACATATATTTGTGTCAAATACAGCTTAACTTATAACTAGTCTATTCGCGGTTTATTCACACTTTTTGAATCAGACATTTTAAAAATTACCGTTAAATGATGCGTTTGGTTGTTTCCCAGACACGTCATGCTTCACAAGCCTGTTATACTTCTGTTAACGCGAAAGCACATTTTTTTGGGTTAATTTGAAAATGAAATTATAATTATTTAAGAACCATAAGTAGTTTTAAATTTATAATAAAAATGAATAAAAGGGCGAGAATATAATTGTGTTGGTAACGCCTTGTAATAAATAGTTCTTATGCAAAATATTGTTACACTGAGTGCGCACGAATACAGTGCGTTGTCCCTTTGGCGAAATTTTCTACGCTAGGTTAAGCTTTGTTTGTATGAGGCGGAGAAATATCCTGAAAGTAGAACTTTATCAGGTCTTCACAAAAGTTGGAAGTAACAGCGAATCAACTACTAGCATTATTTATAAGTAAAGGCAGTGATATTTTGCGAAAAGATTTCGAGGCTATATACAGTCCAAAGCACTGTAGGGTCTTTCAGATTATTTGATTGGCTAAAAAAATGTTCTGGCCAGTTTTAACCGTTTGCGCACGAATCACGACGGTTCAATGTCGGAGTTACTTAGTCCTGAGTGGCTTGGTCAAAGACGGGCATGGCACCAGCAACCAATGGAGGTTTAACAACAGCTGAGGTGTGTGTATAGTATTNGTGGCTTGGTCAAAGACGGGCATGGCACCAGCAACCAATGGAGGTTTAACAACAGCTGAGGTGTGTGTATAGTATTTAAGTCTACTGTGTGCTCCGATTTTTACGCGAAAAGTCACTGGCTCTACTTATAAGTAATATTTTCTGTAATAAAANGAAGTCTACTGTGTGCTCCGATTTTTACGCGAAAAGTCACTGGCTCTACTTATAAGTAATATTTTCTGTAATAAAAAAAATACACCGCATTTGTTTTGCGTGATGGCATGCCAAAATCACAATTTTAGTGTTTACGGGACGTACAAATAATAAAAACTAACTCACTTACCGAAATGAAAAAATTCAATTTTAAATGAGATACCACGAGTAATTTATAAAAATATTTAAAAGCACGCTATGGAATGTTTGCACATTTGTTAGAATTTACTTGAGATAAGGATTTTTTTAAATATTTTTTATTTGTGGCAGTCAATGAGTTTTTTTGTAAAATATAATTTTTTTAAGCATATCTTACAATGAATCAACACGCGACCTTTCAGCCACAGTAGTTAAAATTTTCTGTAAACGTTTTCGTTTATTTTATTTATATGTTCCAAAACAATGTAATTTACTTGCAATTATGCAAAAAATAAGCGGTCAGTTTTTTTACTCTAGAAAATAGTTGTAAGTAATTCTTACAAGTTGAGTGAGCATTAGTTCGTACAAATATTAAGTACATAATGAACTTTTTGGTGTACAGCACCCTTAATGACGTGCACAGTTTACGGTAGAAAACAGCGTCCATTCACACAAGAGGTAGGGGCCGCGATAGTGTATTAATTAAGACTACCCGTCTCCTACCAAGGCAAACCGGGTTCGATTCCCGGTGTAGACACTAAAGTGTTTTCATGTTAGAAACGTGGCGGACGTTTCCGATGGACGGCGGGTTTTCTCGGGGGCAGTCTCCCGTTCGGTATGTTACGAACGGTTCACATTTCTGCAGCCGAACACAATGCCTAGAGCTCACCCGCGGTGTTGAAGAAACAAAACCAATTCTGTTTCGGCTTCAGAGCAGTACGCATTTAAAATTTTCTTATTTGCAATACCTCAAACCGTAACTAACATCAGATACAAAGGGCAAAGCCTCGTTACAAGAAGTATGTTTTTATTTCTAAAATTGTTTTGGGTTGACTTACTTAAATTGTATGATGCTTAAAACCACAATCGGAAGTATTATTTTTATTTAATGTCCACCTTTGGGGATTGAAAAAGAAACTGGCACAGTTTGAACTACGGTTGGTCATATAGTCCGCAAAGTGCCAATCCTTTAAGTCACAGAGGTGTCACGGTGGTGTTGTGGTTATACCACTCGCCTCCTAGCTAGGCGAACCGGGTTCGATGATTTTCGCATTTGGGAATCGTGCCGGACGATGCCGCACGTCGACCGGTTTCTTCGGGGATCTCCCGTTTCCCCCGCTCTTGCGTTCCGGCGCTGATCCGTACTCGTCTCGTTTCACCCTCATCGGCTCTCAGGACCCTGATTTCGTGAGCAACCCAAATCTCTCCACTCTACTTAAAAATTCTGAAGAGTTTGACAACTAAACCACTGAAGCTGTACGCTCTGTTTGAAGGCCTGGCCAGACAGCACCCTCAGTGAGAGATTTTTTTTTCTCGGCCGAGTGGCCTGTTAGAATCCGTGTCGACTGTCGGTTCGTGGTTGTGGTCGCCTCAATAGCACTGAGCGCCTTTGGTCGATCACCACACTGAGGACCGAGGTTGTGGAGGGAGACTGGGGGCTGTGTGTGTGTGTGTCTGGCTTGTTGATCTGCGGAGAGGGCGTGTTGTGTGTGTAAGAGAGGCTGCGGCTATGGACCACGCATTCGCCGACGCAACCGCCGCCGTCGCCCCAGTTCCACAGCGGCGCGAGGGGAAGGTCGGGGGATGCCGTCGCGACCACATCAGACGCCGTCTGTCGGCGGGGTGGTAGCGTGAGCGGAGGGATGTTTGCGCCTCTCCACCCTCCACCCCCCTCCGCAACCACCTCCACCACTCCTAACTAATGATCTCCGCCGGTGTCGAATGATGGATGGCGAGTCCCCCGACCCTTCCCCCCTTTCCCCCGTACCGATCGCGGGGTTCATCGACTGTGAGTCGCTGCAGCGATACATGACCGACTCCACTGGATGGAGCGTGAAGCTCGCCAAAAATTACTAGTGGTCCACGCGAGGTTAGCCGCACTTCTCGCTCAAACAGGAGTTCAACAGCGCCGCATCGCGCTCCCAGAACTATNCACGCGAGGTTAGCCGCACTTCTCGCTCAAACAGGAGTTCAACAGCGCCGCATCGCGCTCCCAGAACTATGTAGGGCCAGTGACTTTTCGCGTAAAAATCGGAGCACACAGTAGACTTCAATACTATATACACACCTCAGGTGTTGTTACACCTTCATTGGCTGTTGGTGCCGTGTCCGTCTTCGACCAAGCCACTCAGGACTAAGCAACTCCGGCACTGAACCTTCGTGATTCGTGCGCAAACTGTTAACACGGACCAGAACATTTCTTTTAGCCAATCAAAGAAGCTGGACTTTTCTACAGTGCTTTGGACTGTATCTTGTCTCGAAATCTTTTCGCGAAATATCACTGCCCCTAGAACTATGCCTTCCGACTCCGCGTTCCAGAAGAGAGTGCGTGACAGAGAAGGAACGGAGTGACCGTCCTTATCACGGCACTGGGACTCGCGTCTGATCCTCTACCGCGTGATGTGGAAGGACTTCTGTTGGTTGAGCCAGTGTCCGGCAAGACCGCCCACGGGTACCGATCGGCGAAGGACTTCCCGCCACATTAATGCGTAGGCCACCTGTTTTCCTCGCGAAAAGTTTTACACGCGGGCTACGCTTAAAATTCGTACGCGCACACTTGCACGTTTCCTTTCGGGCTATTGGCCACGCGTCTGTGTGAGAAGACATGTTATGCTCGACTGGTCCTGTCAGACTTAAGTTACCCGGACTCTGAACGTCCGTGAATAGCCGGCATATAGCTAAGATGCGTGGAAGTTGACATCATCCAACCACAACATTGTTTCTGAACTAACGTGTTTTGCGGTACAACTAGTCATGGAATCTTTTCGCGAAAAACCGGTGATCCTGTTGATGAACAATGAGGTTATGTTTTTGGCGCGTGCGTCTGACACTGGCGAAACCCAGTTTTTACGCTTACTCTGTCCACGGTGGGGCGCTGGTAACAACAGTAAGATATTCGTGAAACCAGCGACCTCCGGCGTATGATTCACGGCAGAGTATTAACGAATACAGAGATAAAATAGCTACTTATACCGCGAACTCCAGTCGCACACGCCAGCAAGATGGCCCCACTGTGCTGAAAAAAAAATGGCTAGAACCTCCTTCGTCAATCAGCGCCTAGATAACCCACTCGCCAGCCGGAAGCTCATTCAACAGGGAAACGTTCTCGCAGAACGCAGTTATAGCCAATCAGATGCAGGGCTCGTTCCCAGAATCTCGCGCAGCCAATCCGGGGATGGGTACGTCCACATAAAATTAGTCACCACGGTATTTCTTCTCTGTATACTTATCTACTCTGTGGCTACTCGATTGACTTCTGCAGCTGATAGGGGCCAGTTCCACGTTGAGAAGACTTCGAGGCGTAAGAACAAGTGTAGCTCACGCTACGTTACTATGAAAATTTTCAATTTTCCTGACCGTGAAGAGTGGAAAAAAATCTACTGCCCGTCAAGAATAAATTTATTAAATAAAAAAAGTGGTTTTGTATTCCTTCGCACGCTTTATTTTCGCGAAAATAACAACAAACAAGCTTTACTTTAAATAGTCTACGTGCACACCTCTGAATTTTTTTTTTTGGGTTGATGGCCACATCTCGCTGAGAAAAACATATATAATTGACTGAACCAGTTGGAATTTGGTTATTCAGACAATAAACGTCCGTGCTTTAAGGGCATATATCTAAGCACAAACGTTGATTTGAGCTCATGTGTTTCGGAATACATATTTGTATGGATCCACTCGTTACGCGTTATAATTCAGAACCAAGGTAGACGGCATACAAGCGTGAGTTCGTTTCGCGCGTGTTCAAATTGGAGTTCCACTCACCCGACACGCCCTGCAGGACTCAGAACCAATAGTAAATACTCAACACTCAGGTAGCTTCCTTCCGAGTGGCCGGGTGTAACAATGGCCTGTGATGGCAGCCAATCAACATGTTTCAACGATATATATATTTTTAAAAAAAACTTATCTTCATTGTACTTTATGGTGTGTGAACGCACAAATAATAAAATTTGTAGTGTGACAGGAAAAGAGAATTTTTAATGAATA
This sequence comes from Clitarchus hookeri, assembly GCA_002778355.1. Taxonomy (NCBI): domain Eukaryota; kingdom Metazoa; phylum Arthropoda; class Insecta; order Phasmatodea; family Phasmatidae; genus Clitarchus; species Clitarchus hookeri. The sequence continues at coordinate 397,266 of NQII01001433.1, read as the reverse complement.
ATGTAGTAATTTTTCGGACGTGCGAGTGATTCATAGCAAAATTCCTACAACGTCGTTTACTTTTCCTCTTTGTTCGTGGCGTCTGGCTGTGCGATAATGAAGCCACGCGTATCGGCTTCCCTTTGAGATATTCTGAGCATGGGAAAATGGTAATTTCTTACGAAAGCAAAGTAAGAATGAACTGATTCTTTATAAGCAAGTCAGGTAAGTACTTAGCATGAAGTTTTTGAATCCTTAGCATTGACCGTTAAAGGCTTTGAAATTACGTGGGCACACAAGGCACTTTTGCAAGAAAACACAGACAAGGCAGATTGTCATGCCATTTGCATGAAAATAAAACTCTCAAACATAGTAAACCCTTAAGAAATAGAATGCTACAACTGCTTTCTGTACTGCACAAACAAAGTCATTCGTATGCAGTGTGAGTAATTGTAGTTTTGTTGCCAAAATAAAAAATTCGTGTCAGAAATGGTGAATTCGAGGATAAAGTAAAAATTATTAGGTACAGAAATATCTAGAAATATTATTCCAATCTATTAGAAAAAAAATTGCTGTTGTTCAAATGGAAAATTAATCTTTCAAAAGATCTGAAGGCTAAATCACCTCTCAAAATTAATGAAGTAAAATTGGTAATTTTCATGAGAAAATAAAGTTGCACTGGCTCATTAATTATGTGAAAATTAAGCTTGATTCCATGTTCAGGATAATGCATGGCTATTTAGCTAGAGGTTCTATATGCTGGCTTCTGGTAAATGTTTAACACAAATTTCACGCCCTTCATTTAAATAAGCAAAAATAATTTAAAATTACAAATACACCCTTTTAAAGATTTATATTAAAATTTTTAAATCCAAAGTTTAGAAATATGGTAGCGCTCATACGTAACTGTTCTTTCGAAAATGCTGAACCATGCCCATTCTAAGTCATTATACCCTTACGGTGCTGGTGGAGAAGGCAGCTCTCGTAGTTTGACGCACTTCAGAAACTACGGCCATGCGTTTTGGCACCCTTCTTATCAAGCCCCGCATATTTAGTTACACTAGGCGCCACTCTGACACCTTTCCTAGCATTATGGTGGGCGGTGTACGCAAAATTAAAAATAAATCTCGCAGCACTAAATTTAAAACGTACCGCTTTCCATGGCGTCTATGGAGAGAGTCCTTAATCAAAAGGGTTCACACGGGGACGCTAAATAAAAACGAGAAATTCCAAGATAAACGTCACTTCCTGAGACGTCGTCGCTATCTTACCAGTTCGGTAATTTAATGCCTTTCTCCTTGGCGAAACTGTTTAACAAAACCAGGTAAAGTGCAAAGAGAAAAACGACAATTATAATCAACCCTCACAGAGATAATTGAGCTTATCTCACTTAGTTAAATAAATAGAACTGTCGAAATACGTTAAATGAAAACGATTCAAAATAAATAAACAAACGTTTGGGGCGATGTCCTGAATTATAATTCTAGATATACCCGAGGATAAAGGTTTTAACAGTTAGTTTAAAAATAAATGAACATTCAACTCAAAATACACTGAGACGTTAACAAATAACTATGAATGCTGAAATCGTTATAATGTGATCTCTGCTCAAGTATGTAAAGGAATGTGAAGTCTAACTTGGTGCGGTTTTGCAACGCGAAGTGGTAGGGCTTCTACATATCGGTCGATACATTTTTTTCTCAAGAAAATCAGGTGTCCCAAAAAAAATACTATACAGTTGCAGATTACATGAAAACGCGCACGCACTTGAGGTATAGCACTCTCCGAAGCCAAGTTATCCAGCCTCAGGATATTGGTGTAAAATTAATATATAAAGTCGGCGGTCGACCCACCTGTTTGTCAAATGTTGCTGAGAAAAAAAACAGAGGAGGCCTAATCGTATCATACAAAAAAACCTACCTGTCACGTGGCTGTGTTACTTTCTACATTATTCTCCCAGCGACTGCACCAACGGCAGTTACCATACCGTTGCGTTCACGTGAATTTGAGTGTTCATCCGTCCTCCGTGAAGACTTGAGGAAAAATGAACCAATTAAATTTAAAAGTACGTCCAGTGCGCGTCTGATCATAAAATTCGAGCTTTGACTTTTAATTAAACGGAACGAGGAGGAACCTCTTAATATGAAACCCCCATTAGATTTGTTTGAACTGGCATGGTGAGAAGTAAGAAATGATCATTGCCGTTACCATCCGCGGCATTAGATACTTGCTACTGCTGGAATATTGGAATACATAGCTGTTGCCAATGGACTACAGCAACTTAGCTCACCTGTTACGTTCCGTAGTTTTCAAATTCTCCTAGAGCAAATTTAAAAATAAAATCCTGGTTTCGTTAAAACTTGAGGTCTAAAATAACCTTAACTTACCCGTATAAGTACATTACTCCCCCAAGGACACTAACATATAATCAAAAAGTCGTTGGATACACAACATCGCTAGAGAAAGTGATTAATCGTGGGCAAAATTTGACTGCTTGTTTGGGCTCAATATTTCTTTTTGCATGACGGTTTTTTTTNAGAAAGTGATTAATCGTGGGCAAAATTTGACTGCTTGTTTGGGCTCAATATTTCTTTTTGCATGACGGTTTTTTTTTAGTAACTGAATGTCGCATGTATGACAAGCTATTTCGCGGTTTGTCCGAGCGAACAGAATTTACGCTTNGTTTTTTTTAGTAACTGAATGTCGCATGTATGACAAGCTATTTCGCGGTTTGTCCGAGCGAACAGAATTTACGCTTTTCTAACACTAGACGTCTTTTATCCGTCTGCAGGTAGAGATCAAGTCGTGTCAGAAATATACCATCCAGAACAGGGCAGAAAATCGTTACAGCATTTTGAAGTCGGTGTGGGCACAAACTATTTTCGTGATATAGCGCTGTCGGTACCAACACTCGTGGAAACTTTGACCGAATTTCCAACTCGCTGACAGGCAGCACTCTGTACAGTACGTCAACGTCCAACTACGGTGACATCAAGCCTGGATTTTTGCATGGAGGAAACCTGGCAGGAGTCGCCGATGAGTGGCGAGTTTTTTCGGGATATCCCCTCTTCTGTACACTATCGCATTCCGTTGCCGCTCTATCTTGCACTCTAAACCTGAAACAATGAAAATTTAACCACGTAAATGAAAACTATTGATAGTTGTAATCAGTGCCAGATGATCGTTGCGATGGCAGAATGAAACTCGTTTATAAGTGATTCCCCATGATCATCGAGTTGAGTCGAGAGATAATTGGGCGGCTCTAAACAGCGAGGTCTTGACAGCCGATGAGGGCGAAATGATGTGAGAATGGAGCAGCGCCGGAATGCGAGGGCGGGGGGGAAACGGGAGATCCCCGAGAAAACCCACTGACCAGCGGCGTCGTCCGGAACGGTTCCCACTTGTGAAAATCTGGTAGTGACGCGGCCGGGGATTGAACCCGGTTCGCCTTGTTGGGAGGCGAGCAGTCTAACCGCTCAGCCACCGCGGCCCCATGAACATAGAGAATTCTGCTACATGCCGTAAGTTTATTGATTCGCCGGACGGTGGTAGCGTATCAACTGACTTTCAGTGAATGGGCATTTCACCCAACTGATATCTCTGGTTCGGGCTTAGAGCGTATGTTTCCAATCAACGTCATAGTCGAGGTATGCCGAATAGCTACGAGCCCCAGAGCAGCAGCCTTAACGCTTGTGTACTTGCCCATCAGAAATTTTTTTATATGTAAGTTATCCGTGTACTGTTTTCAATTGTTTTCGCAAGTAAATTATTTGCATGTAAATTTGACACACTCAATGAAATTTATAAGTAGCCATTAATACTGTAATAATGACCATAACATTTATTTTAATAAACTATTTTAGTTATTCTGCTTATGTTAACAACAGTTTCCTCTTCCAGTTTGCAACTCAACTTTCCTAATATTGGCAAATTAACAAAAAAAAATAAAAATTAAATAAAAACAGTAAACCACACGTTAAAAAATGTCGAGTGTTTTGAATTTAGACATTTGTGTAATTATGCAACTACAGAAGCATTACTTATGTAACCTGGTGCACCCACGCAGGAATTTTCTGGTAACAATAATTTTCATCAGCAATATGTCTTCAAATATTATAACTTAATTGCAAAAGTAAGTCATGCAAATTCGCTAAAGAGAGGTCAAAATTCACCAAAATATATACTAATTCGGAAGCTGCATTTTTAAAATGCAACCGTGTATTGGCTTTAATTTGACAGTTACGAATTGCTGCGGCGTTTATGATTGAGGGGTCACAAAAAGATAATAATCACAATCGAGAGTCGCCTACGAAAATGGCAAATATCGAACAAAATCGTTTCGCGCCAATCGTTTACAGGCAAACGATTCCTCGCAACGGTGATGAATGGCTTTACAAGAACCGATTACTCATGCGGTAGGTTGTGATAAATCAGGCAATACTCGTTTACACGCAGCTTGTGCTTCATACGAGATTCGTATTGCGATGTATAATAACCTTGTAATTGTAGACAAAAATTATGAGTTTGTGACCACTACGATTAAATAATATTTCATTTTCCGAGTACTAATCCGCTTTACGCGAAAATTTTAAACAAGTCATTAAACAAGTTGCCCCTCCAATTACTCCAAATGTGGTAGTGCACACGAACTATTTTATTTACACATTAAAAATGTGCACGATTTCTCTGTGTAGCACAATATAAGTAATATGTGTTAAGATTTTAGAAACATAAATCTAAAAATTAACTATTTTCAACTTGTACCCAGAATAGTGATAAACTGAAAAAATTAAGACATATAATTATAAAATATAAAAAAAATAATTATTTATAATTATTATAACATATGTAAACGTATTTATGTAACCAACTTCTGAGAATCACAATGGATGTGAGCGAGAATGTTTGTATCTTCTCTCTCTCTCTCTCTCTCTCTCTCTCNTTCTGAGAATCACAATGGATGTGAGCGAGAATGTTTGTATCTTCTCTCTCTCTCTCTCTCTCTCTCTCTCTCTCTCCTGTGTTGTGATCCGTAAATTTTTTTTATATAAAACGATAATAGATGATTTTAAGTAATGAGCACGAGGCCTTTCAAGTCTGCCATAATTTCCTAAAATTTCGTTTAAAAGCAGTATGTTGGTGTTCACTCATTACTATCCGCTCTTTGTGCACAAAGCAGCAGACAGTAAGATCTTTTGTGTCGAGGTTTATTGAACGTGATGTGATCACTCACAACCAAACGGCAAGGTACTTATCACACAACACACATGCGAATTGAACTCAACTGCAGCAGTACTTCAAAGTGACATATGTAAGCTATCAAACGGCCAGGCATAGTAATCANGCAGTACTTCAAAGTGACATATGTAAGCTATCAAACGGCCAGGCATAGTAATCATTCTAATAGCTCATTATAGATTATATGTGGTTATCTCCGAGTTTACTGAAGCCCTGTTCAAGGTCTGCTTTCAGGAAATTCACAAAGTATCCTTTTGCCACGTGTAAACCAAAGCATCGTATATGTGCGCTAGGCAGACAATCAAAAATAAATATTTTTATACAATACCTTTGTAATGATTCCAACCTTCCATTCTTGAGAACACAAATATGGCACGCAGTACAGTTTACTTAAGAAACAACGTGAAAAAGGTCAGTTTGGTAATATTCTATATAATAACTATTTCTTACTAGCCACTACCAACATGCATCTTTTCTGTCTGTTTTAATTCTCATCGACTGAAAAAATATGTTATAGTTAGGGCCAGTGACTCTTCGCGTAAAAATCGGAGCACACGGTAGACTTCGATACTATATACACACCTCAGCTGTTGTTATACCACCACTGGCTGCTGGTGCCGTGTCCGTCTTTGACCAAGCCACTCAGGACTAAGTAACTCCGACACTGAACCTTCGTGATTCGTGCGCAAACGGTTAACATGGGCCAGGACATTTTTTTAGCCAGTCAAAGAAGCTGGACGACCCTACGGTACTTTGGACCGTTTCTTGTCTCGAAATCTTTTCGCGAAATATCACTGCCCCTAGTTATAGTTTGTAGACGAAATAAACATTAAAGTNGTTTCTTGTCTCGAAATCTTTTCGCGAAATATCACTGCCCCTAGTTATAGTTTGTAGACGAAATAAACATTAAAGTTTCATTTAACAACAAAAGAAGATACGTTTATGTCATCTGAAATAGAAAACTCTCGTGATGTGCAACATTTTCAGGAAGCAATCAAACAGGTAAAACTTGGGATGATTTGTCAAAAGTGTAGTTCAAAAATTGTGAAGACACTGTGATTGCACAACAGACACTGTTTTGCAAAAGTGTGAACGCAGAACGTATAATTCTACAAGAAGTCAGTAATTGTGGTTCGGAAATTGTAATTTGTTTACGTCTGCAATGAAAAAAAAAAATTGTGTGTGAGTTTGATATGCCTTTACTGTTCTTGATTTAGTCGTTAACAATCTATCTTCTTTGTTACATGTCGTTCCTTGTCAACCTGNTGATATGCCTTTACTGTTCTTGATTTAGTCGTTAACAATCTATCTTCTTTGTTACATGTCGTTCCTTGTCAACCTGGATAATAACTTCTTGATAATTTATTTTTTAATTGTTTTTGTTCTACATATATTATATGGCATGATAGCCGATTTTTTTTTTTTTTTTTTTTTTTTGTTTTAAGGTTCTTCACTAAGCGGACAGTTCATATTCTATCGTTTCCGTTTCGTTTTGTCGTTTTCCGTATTGATTACGGGTCAAATTTTCGACATATTATTTATATAACAGGGCAATAGTTATTCTCCGATGTTTACGTTAAGTACAAGTATTTTATTTCGTTAAGTATTTTGTCTGTTACGCACGTTTATGACATACTAAAATGTTTTATAATTAATTAATTTTTACTTAAAAACACTTTGCAGTCAACCTAGTCAGTTGGGGGAAAAAAAAAGATGCATTAAAATCTGAATGTCATTCAATTACAATATTGTCATTTAAAATTGAGAAACAAGTTAAAAACTTTACTCTTATCTGGACACGTGTTAGTCGTGCGTGTTAAAGTTGAGCACGTGGCGCTCTTACACGCACAACTGTAATTTGCAAGTGAACTACGGCTTTCACTTTTTATTCGGCNGCCACGTGTAAACCAAAGCATCGTATATGTGCGCTAGGCAGACAATCAAAAATAAATATTTTTATACAATACCTTTATAATGATTCCAACCTTCCATTCTTGAGAACACAGATATGGCACGCAGTACAGTTTACTTAAGAAACAACGTGAAAAAAGTCAGTTTGGTAATATTCTATATAATAACTATTTCTTACTAGCCACATGGTTGTACGTAGAAAAGACAGACAAAAAATTCTCATCGACTGAAAAAATATGTTATAGTTAGGGCCAGTGACTTTTCGCGTAAAAATCGGAGCACACAGTAGACATCAATACTATATACACACCTCAGCTGTTGTAATACCTCTATTGGCTGCTGGTGCCGTGTCCGTCTTTGACCAAGCCACTCAGAACTAAGTAACTCCGACACTGAACCTTCGTGATTCGTGCGCAAACGGTTAACATGGGCCAGGACTTTTTTTTAGCCAGTCAAAGAAGCTGGACGACCCTACAGTGCTTTGGACTGTTTCTTGTCTCGAAATCTTTTCGCGAAATATCACTGCCCCTAGTTATAGTTTGTAGACGAAATAAACATTAAAGTTTCATTTAACAACAAAAGAAGATACGTTTATGTCATCTGAAATAGAAAACTCTCGTGATGTGCAACATTTTCAGGAAGCAATCAAACAGGTAAAACTTGGGATGATTTGTCAAAAGTGTAGTTCAAAAATTGTGAAGACACTGTGATTGCACAACAGACACTGTTTTGCAAAAGTGTGAACGCAGAACGTATAATTCTACAAGAAGTCAGTAATTGTGGTTCGGAAATTGTAATTTGTTTACGTCTGCAATGAAAAAAAAAAATAGTGTGTGAGTTTGATATGCCTTTACTGTTCTTGATTTAGTCGTTAACAATCTATCTTCTTTGTTACATGTCGTTCCTTGTCAACCTGAATAATAACTTCTTGATAATTTATTTTTTAATTGTTTTTGTTCTACATATATTATATTATTATATGGCATGATAGCCTATTTTTTTTTTTTTTTTGTTTTAAGGTTCTTCACTAAGCGGACAGTTCATATTCTATCGTTTCCGTTTCGTTTTGTCGTTTTCCGTATTGATTACGGGTCAAATTTTCGACATATTATTTATATAACAGGGCAATAGTTATTCTCCGATGTTTACGTTAAGTACAAGTATTTTATTTCGTTAAGTATTTTGTCTGTTACGCACGTTTATGACATACTAAAATGTTTTATAATTAATTAATTTTTACTTAAAAACACTTTGCAGTCAACCTAGTCAGTTGGGGGAAAAAAAAAAAGATGCATTAAAATCTGAATGTCATTCAATTACAATATTGTCATTTAAAATTGAGAAACAAGTTAAAAACTTTACTCTTATCTGGACACGTGTTAGTCGTGCGTGTTTAAGTTGAGCACGTGGCGCTCTTACACGCACAACTGTAATTTGCAAGTGAACTACGGCTTTCACTTTTTATTCGGCTGGGAGTGTACCTGCTCGCCAGGGAATTTCTGGAGTGCTACGAGGGAAAGTGAAACAGTGAGCACAGTGTTCTCACTGCCAGATAACTCGAGCTAGTGACTTCACACGAGTCTGTCTTCCTAGTGAGGTAAAGTAGGTCGGGTCTTCTCGACTTCCCTGTCTGCAGCCTTTGCAATTAACATCCGGACGCCGTTATCGGCTACAAGCGCAGGGATATTATTTTAATGTTTTTAGTTTTTTCTAGCCTGCTCGCAATATCGTGAATTTACGTTGAGGTGCGTGTGGTTTTGTTTTACAGTTTCGTAGAAATACAGTTCGAGCATATAAATTAGATTTTTTTTTTAAATATCACTGAATCACCGCTAAACTAGCCTAAAACGTTCTGTAGAAATCAACGCAAAAGGGTAGCATGATCTGAGTGTGAATGTGTTAAAAGGAAATAAAACAAAAGTTGCTTCAAATTAGAGGTCAAGGGGAAAATCGCTCAGTTACGGAAGATAGATTAGTGATTTCAGTATACAGTGCAAATGTCTGAAGTTGGTTGTAGCTCGGAGTTTATCTTACGGGTGTACGTAATTTGTTCCCAATAAACTTCTGGCCTAAAGTGATTAGAGGCGAAGTGACTTTCATTTCGAACGATTTCAGGTCAAGTGCAACTTAGGCCAAATAAACAGATCACGTGTTATCTTTAGGCCAAATAATGATTCTATCACATGATGTTTGGCCAAGTGACTTTNTCTCTTTAGGCCAAATAATGATTCTATCACATGATGTTTGGCCAAGTGACTTTAATTGCCGATGTTTGAATTTTAGGCCAAATGACTTTCAAGGCAAGTGACACGATCCCAATGTCACAGTTCTTGCGCCGGGACTAGGAATTAAGAAACTTATTTTACTGTAGTATTGACTGTGAATAATTAGACACAACACTTTGAGTGCGGTATAAATACTCGGAAAATTAAAAAAACTATAAGCGGGTCTCCTATGTTCACGACTGCATGAACCCTTTACCTGCTGGTTTCTGCAGCCATATGTATCGTGGTCACGATTGCTGTGCTGCACAACGTTCATAAATGCCTAGCCGTCAGCCATATAGAATTGACAGTGTTGAAATCATTTGTTCTTTCCTATGTAGATTTATACACAATGCATCTTGTTATTACGAGTAGTTTACACTTTGAGTGTTGCTGATATTAGTCGCAGAGAAACCGACGAAGACTGCTGGCGGAGTAATGATTTCGTCACCAGTGTCTTCAAAACCTATGCACGTCTTAATTTCATGGCAAACTCAGCACAACTCGTATGCTTTCAGGTGACCTCGTGTGACTTCGTTAGCACTCAAAGTGTGAAGCACGCCAGAACTTAACTACGATCTGTGGGTGAAATACAGTTATTGTAGTAGACGGCAAGCGTGAACGCTGTGCTCCACCCATCCAAAAGTGGAAAACTTGCCCATAATAGCAACCCCGTTCACAAGTGTACTGCATAAGGAAATTTCTCTGTTACTCTGTAATTTACAGCTTGCTATTACAGAATAACGTTGAATCAAAAGATTCTTTTTTAAAGTATGTTAAAAAAATATCGGTAGTGAACATCAATTTAAAAATTGTATTAGCATACCTACAATGAAGCTGACATTTATTTTCTCGACAAGAATTACGTTTTCTATAGAAAAGGAATGTGGGACAGACAGTGCATTAAGTAATAGATTTCTGGGTCCTGAAAGTGAAAAGATTATTTATCCACTCTAGATGTGAAAACCACGTGATTTGAGGAACTTTGTTTACACAAATACTTGCTCTGAAATTTTAGTACAGATCGCGTGGACGAAATTTATTGCCTTCTATGATATGTTAAGTTTAGGTGAAATATTTATTTGAATTTATAAAATTTGTTGCAGACTTGTACGTTAAAAAAAAATGTCCGTCCCAAGTTTATTAAAATATTTTTGACAGTTTCACTTCCGAAGCGTGAGCAATGTTTGTGACATGCCCAGAAAAAAAAGTCTCCAACATTTTAGTCTAAGAGTTTTCCTGATATTACTCTCGGTGGCTAAATTGCAGTTAATAGGTAACGCACTCTTGCAGGCAGATCTAACAAAGCTTTAAATGCCTTTGCGTAACCATGTTAATGCTTGTAATAAGCAGCTATTTTGAATATCACGTCACAGGGTTAATTTATAAAATAGAATAATTGAGTAAACAATTAATTAAGTACTCGATTATTATAAAACATACAGTAGAATTAACGTAAATGAGGAGGGATGAAGTTTGGCGTTGAAAGTACTCCAAATCGTAAAAATGGCATTTTAATTAACTTTTACAGTACACCTGCGTATTGTTGGTTAAATCAACACAGTTACGTACAGATGAAACCGTTTTTTTTCTGTAAATACTTAGAAACTCAAAAACACAATTTTAGACACCCCTGCTTGAATTTAGCAGTCAACTGTAACCATTACTAAAAACCAATGAGGCGGCAGCCTTTGTAGAGGAGAACTTCTGGCTGAAATGCAATTCGACTCTCTTCATTACTATTCCGTGTCTACTTACCGATTGTTTTTCCTGCAAGGAAATGCTGCAATAAATAATTTATTATTTTTATAAGTTTTCCAGCACCTTCCTCGGTGCAGTAAACAAAACGTAGAATCGATTTTCGAATTTCTTGATGTTAAACCGATTTTACACTCAAGGTAAAAAAAAAATACGAATAGTATAGATAAGATGTTACTAAAATTTGGTGATTNAAATACGAATAGTATAGATAAGATGTTACTAAAATTTGGTGATTATGTTTTATTATTTTACTCAGCTTATAGCTGGAAGTGCTTAGTTTAAGTGATAAGATATCAGAGCTGTGCACTCATTAGTTTACCAAGTTCATGACNGCTTATAGCTGGAAGTGCTTAGTTTAAGTGATAAGATATCAGAGCTGTGCACTCATTAGTTTACCAAGTTCATGACATCGTTGCAGTTAACGGAAGATCTCGTAGATCTGCGTATATCAGTGAACTTCCAGGCTTTGTCCAAAGACTCCGTTAAAACATCACCGGGACACGGAATACTAGCCACTTGTGCCAAAATATTTATCCACACAATTAAAAAAAAAAAAGGCCACGTGTCGGAACGCCTTTTGCCCATCAGCGTCCAGTAACCTATACATAGGACCAGTCATTTTTCGCGAAAAAATCTGAGCACACAGTATACTTTAATATTATGTATAAAGCCCGCGTTTGACCAAGCCAATCGATATTCGGTAACTGTGGCCCTGAGCCTTCCTGATTCGTGCGCAGACAGTTAATATCGACGAAAAATATTGAATCTACCAATCAAGAAAGCTGAACAACCCTATCATTCCTCGAATTCTATCTTGTATCGAAATATTTTTGCGAAATAAAACTGCCACTACCTATACATANACAACCCTATCATTCCTCGAATTCTATCTTGTATCGAAATATTTTTGCGAAATAAAACTGCCACTACCTATACATAGAGACCTGAAAAATTCGCGGGTTCAATGACCTGTAGGCTGTACTCTATTTTCGTATGCAAATTCATGCATATATAACTGTTCATTGGTTGCTTGTTGTATTAGCGGAAGACGGTGATTCGGTCTGCATTTTACTGTGTATTTATTATAGGCTCAGAGTTGTCCAGGAGATGTAATTTAACGGGTAGACCAATAGCATTAGCAATACAAATGTACGGAGTTTTGAATTATAGCTTGTCCCGAAATGAAAACGCGAATTTTTCAGGTGTCTACCTATATAGTATTCGCCAGCCGGCATCCCAGCTAAGAGGGAATCTTTCGCAGGATGCAGGCTCCGTCTAGATCTTGTATAAATTACGTCTTCTAGATAAAAATTTATTCAGATTGACACCAAAATACAAAATGAAGTCAAGCGATTAAAAAAACTTCTACACTCATTGCCAAAAAAATTGCGCACTCTGTAAAAAAATTATTTGGTAAACGTGAATTGGTAAATAGACACATGTGGGACGCATGCATGTGCAAATGTCATACGGGCGCTGCCATAGCTCTTCGTTGGGCGTGTATAAACAGTTATCATATCGAGGAACTTGACGTGGTACGCACAATACTTGTCAGGCGTCAGAGAAATAAGCAAAACGCAAGTCTAAAAAACGTACGAGAAAGACATGCGAACAAATAACGGAATTTGAAACAGGCTAGATAAACAGGGCCGTGATAGGCACGGGAGGCAAGCGTGCCGAACTCGCCGTCATTTGAACCATTCGGATTTCGAAATGAGTTTGTGTTCGGTGCCGTGGACATGCGAAGGAACCCGAACACAGCGGACCGGTCCTGAACGACTCCGACAGAGCACCGAAAATGAGGATAATTTGATAGACAGGCAAGAAATGAAAAAGAGCTATTACCTTATCCAAGATATAAAGACTCGTATCAAATCTTATCGAACCCCGTATCTCTACCATATGTTTTTCCAGGTGTGTAGAACGGGCAACTGCTACCCCGAGTTTTAAAGCGTTCTGCTATAAACACCTCAATGTCACCACCTTCGTTTGCAGTGATTTCACAGAAAACCATATTTACCAGAGATTCGTATTTTTCATTGGAAATTGTTGACCACTGCTCCATAGCTTAAACGATTACGTGGAACTGAAAAATTCGCGGATTCATTTCGGGACAACATAGAATCTGAAACACGTGTGTTTATAAAACTTCAGCCATTGGTCCACGCGGTGTTTGACACTTCCTGGAGAATGCTGGTCCAATCGTCGCCTTCTACTATGACAGCAGACAACCAATGGGCCGTTGATATCGGCATATTTGTACATAAGACTGGAGAGTCTAGCCTGCAGATCATTGAACTCGCAAATTTTTCTGGCCTCTACACATGGGGACCGGAAAATTTTGCTTTTTTTAATGAGCTGTAGAATCGACTCCACGCTCACATGTATTTTCGAGCCTCAGCTTTCTGTTGCCAGACCGGGTGGCACGGGATTCGATGCTTGTTTCCTTGCATGTCTATCATTAGCTCAGAGTTCACCTGGGCTTCTCTAACAAACCGCGATAAAATTGCAAACGGGACAGAAATGCACACGTGCCTGAGGCCTAGCTTGTACTAAATCGAGTTCGTGAAATATTTCAGTCCTTGCGAGTTGAGTTTTTTTTTTTCCCCCATTCAACGCTCTATCATACACCAAGTAGAAAGGCACAATGTACTTCAACGAAGTACCAAAATGACCCTTCCTCTGTGGCTTATATGTTACAACTAGTTGTGCCCGCGGCTCCGCCCGCGTGGACTACAGAATCATTGTTTCGATTATTTAAAAATAAAGTTGGATTTTATTTAGTGTTAATCTTTTCTCTATACATATTATAAAACTCGATGTATCTCTGTCTGTCTGTCTGTCTGTCTGTGCGCTTATCGCTCGAGAACCACTTATCTGATTTATTTATTTTTTTTTTATTCCTAGCAATGTTCTCTGGTCAGGTTTTAGTATATATTTCGTTACATAAAGTAACACAAGTAATAAGCAGTGACGATAATAGTTAATCAAGTTGGAAAAAAGTTTACCGCCAGCGCGCTCTCTTGCAATACACACCCTAAACCGCTAAAGATGGAACAATTTAATGTAGTAAATAATTGTGTGGAATAAAAAAACCTAAAAAAAAACTCCACGATAGCATATATCTATCTATAACAGATAAATTCTTATAAGTAGGGCCAGTGACTTTTCACGTAAAAATAGGAGCACACAGTAGACTTCGATACTATATACACACCTTAGCTGTTGTTATAACTCCATTGGTTGCTGGTGCCGTGCCCGTCTTTGACCAGGCTAAATAACTCCGACACCAAATCTTCGTGATTCGTGCGCAAACGGTTAACACGGGTCAGAACATTTTTTAGCCAATCAAAGAATCTGGACGACCCTACAGTGCTTTGAACTGTATGTTGTCTCGAAATCTTTTCGCGAAATATCACTGCCCCTGCTAATAAGTGTTACGGTGGTGTGCAATTCTAATATATTATATGAAGTTTCCCTGATGCAGTCATTGTTAACGGTTGAATCTACTATGTTATCTGGTATTGGTAGGCCCATGCTTTTTATACTTTTTCCTGACAGTGTCTGCACTTGCTTGTCAATGAATGCAAGGTGAAAAAACTTCGTCATTGAATGTTGCTTGTGAATGAAATGGTAAAAACGCTTATTAGTATTTCTCTGCTATAAATAGATATATGCTACCGCGGAGTTTTTTTTAGGTCTTCTTATTCTACACAATTCTTTACTACATGATATTGTTCCATCTTTAACTGTTTAGACAGCGTATTGCAAGAAAGCGCGGTGGCGGCAAACTTTTTTCCGACTTGATTCACTATTACCGTCACTGCCTATTCCTTATGTTACTTTAGGTAACAAAATATATACTAAAACGGGAGCAGAGAACATAGCTATGAATTAAAAAAAAACACGTAAATCGGATACGTGGTTTTCGAGTAATAAGCGCACTAACAGACAGACAGAGAGACGTTGAGTTTTATAATCTGTATAGATAATATCATACTCACTTCCGTTTTTTTTTGTACCATGTTAATAGTATAATTTTGTATAAATCGACTGAATTGAACAGTTCCCTTCATGGTGCGCAGCTATTAATGAATTTTATCCATTTATCAGTTTTGCTGTAAATGCTTTCCAATCTCTGCGGTGGTGTGCGAGTTTGATTCTGCTTAGTGTCTTGAACATACAAATCCCAGAGTACATTTATCCTCAACACAGTCCACAGTTTTAAATTAACAATTAAATGCATTACGCGGAACAACAAACTACAGGTCACTTCGAGGGATAACGGGGACAATAAGTCACTGATCCATTCACAATAAACATTATAATGGGTTCGAAATTGCTCCAGTGTTTATCTAATTGATCCAGTTTCAGTGAAATAGCTGATATATATTTTATCACCTCCAGTAATGCAGCGAGTAACTAGTTCAAAGAGTAGAGTCTATATTTGCTCACATTTGCTCGTTTAACGACTGGTGCTCGCAGTTGTATAATACGAATCCGTTATCCCAGCTTGCATCGCACCACGCTTATCGGTACTCATACAAGTCCTTGTATAAACAAGCAGTGAGCGGGGCAGTGTTTATCATGTTGTATCATCCCATAGCTAGAGACATGCAAAAATTCACGTTATTATTTAATACTATGCTAGGCTTCACTGCCTTATACATACGTGAGCTAAATTCGTTATTTCATTGGCTGCTTGAAACTGTATGGCGTCATTTACTCGTGTGGCTGCTTTACTGCTTATTGGTAAACCAACCGATGAACATTTACTATTGGCTAAAAGTGACCTTGAGAAGTGCCGAACAGGTTGTCGTCCAGCGGTGGAAGTGAAACGAGAACGCAGCATCTTGGAGTTCAGCCCGAAGCAAAACAAAAAAATAAAGCGAATTAAGCAGGTACCTACTTATAGCAGCAGCATGCAAATTCGAGGCTGCGGTGACTTCGAGTTACCAAAACTGACGAAAACTTGTATTTGCAAATTCATACACCGAAGAGCCAAAAAAATTGGTACACCTGCCTAATATCGTGTAGAGCCCCCCGAGCACGCAGAAGTGCCACAAGACGACGTGGCATGGACTCGACTAATGTCTGAAGGTATGCAGGAGGCAATTCACACCATGAATTCTGCAGGGCAGGCCACAAATCCAATCTGCGCCAATTTAAGAAAGGGTTGCACGTCTGTCACCTTTAATGATTCTCGTCAGTCGTCGTTTGTGCCGTTCTTTCACGATCTTTTTTCTGCAGCAGCGATGTCGAAGATGTGATGCTTTACCGGATTCCCAATATTCACGGCACACTCGTGAAATCGTCATACGCGAACATCCAAATATTATTNTAAGAAAGGGTTGCACGTCTGTCACCTTTAATGATTCTCGTCAGTCGTCGTTTGTGCCGTTCTTTCACGATCTTTTTCCTGCAGCAGCGATGTCGAAGATGTGATGCTTTACCGGATTCCCAATATTCACGGCACACTCGTGAAATCGTCATACGCGAACATCCAAATATTATTGCTACCTCGGAAATGCTATGTCCCATCTCTCGTGCACCGACTATAACACCACGTTCAAACTCACTTAAATCTTGATAACCTGCCATTGTAGCAGCAGTAACCAATCTAGCAACTTTGCCAGACGCTTGTTGACTTATATAGGAGCTGGCGACCGCATCGCGTTACTCTGATTGGTTCCATACCTCTGTTATTTGCATATGCATGTCTATACCGGTTTTTTTGGCTCTTCAGTGTATATTGCCTTGAGACACGAAGTCGCGGGGACACACAACGGGGTGGCATCGTTGACGACATCGCATGGGATTGCGAGAGTAGGTAACTAGGTGACAAGATGAGACCACAAAAATTCTATGACTGACATTCACTGGTGAGAATGATTGATCGTAGGCATCGTTCCAATGAAAATCGTTCATCGCGCCGCCTCATTACCTCCCTGAGCCAGCCGGTTCGGATAGATAGTTAGCGAGTGGACCTACAACCGGAAGGCCAACACACGCGACTTAATGAAGCGGCGTGTTTTAAGGTACAGCACAGGTTATCAATTTTATTGGGGCCACAAAAAAAATTAACTTTCTTGTGACCGCTCTCTTTCATTGCTCTACAAGCTCAATAAGGCGCGAAAGACTCGTTCCTCCACGAGAACTGCCCACAAGAATAGATAGAAGCAACCGTATACATACATACATACAAGCTAAGGCCTGATACACATCACCCATAATTCCCCACCTAACATATTTATCGAGATAAGATGGAATTTTAATACAGAACTATGAGGGAAAACTAACTTCGGATTGCACGTTCTTACGATAATTGTGTAACCGTTGTTTCTAATATATAAACGAGAAAAAATGTGTTTGCAGTGGGGTGTGGTGAAGAGTTGCAAGGTAAGCACGTACTTGCTCGGTGCTGTACACACTCAGTGCACTCAGCAGGAACCAGTAACCAGAGTGTAGCCGGGAGAAACTTGATGTATTGCGGCCACTTACGAGAAAGCGGCGATGTACCCATTCACACGTGCTGTGACGTCAAATGCACTACTACGTTTAAGTGGAAGATGTGTGACGTAGCAGACGATTAGGTATAGCACAGAGCAAAACACAGTTTACCTTGCAGCAGTTCACCACACGCCACTGTGCGTTTGTGATGTTGACTGGCATATTGCAAGAAAATATACGGTGAAAAGACTTGATCTTCAGCAAAAAATTCAACAAATAAACGGAAAGAGAGGTTATTTACCTCCTTCCGTATTAATATAGTTTTGAACATTTCGGCAGTCAGACATCTATAATTTTGATGAAAGGAAAAATACAGACGAGTATGTTCTTTCTTCTCGAAGCTATTGTGGTAAAAAATTCCACCGTAGTGCACCCGTTTACCTGGAGCTGTTTTCGTTTTTGTGGCACAGAAGAGCGAAGAAGATGAGGGCGACATTGCCACGCGTATCAAGTGGGCCATCGCCACTAAGTGCAAGGCTATGAAGTGGCGTGCAGTGTTCTCGTAGTTCAGCACACACCTATTGGACTTTAAGCAGTGACCTCACCGTGTTATTGATGGAAAATCTGTAGCGAGGTTCAATGCAGGGGCCTTGAGTATTTTTATATATATATATGATGCGTATATTTTCAGAGACAGCATTTTGGAGAAAAAAAAAAACTGCTTCATTTATGCTGTAGTGCTCTGAAAGGATGTTTCTAATGTTTGTGACTTCTTCAAGGAACTACGCAACACGTCTCGTCAGAACTGTGTGTTCTTCTCGTAGATAAGCGCATTGGACGCCCGTTTAAGGCGGCCGCCTGGCTAGGCCGCCGAACGGTGTGCAGAGCTCCAGCAGAAAACGTTTCACTAAAAAAACTGCTCAGCGTGTCTGCGTAAAGTCTGCTTACGAATAGCATTTGATAAACGTTACGCGTCTGTATACTTCTTTCAGTTCCTCCATTTCTCTCTCTATAGCACGTTTTCGTGATAGTGAAACTGACTCAAACGGGTCATTATTAGGTATGAACATTCCGGCACAAAACATTAAAAAAAGGAATAGAGACGTGTATAAAAACTTTATTTTTATTATTACGCAATAAAATGGTAGGGTCTCAGCTGAAAGTCTCATAGAGGCCGCGTTATCGACGGCAAGACTGCACGTCAGTTCAGTGCTTTGCGCGTAGAGGCGACGAGGGAGTTGCGCATGTCTCGGTCGCCCCTAGCGCTCCCACGCTTTTAGGCCTCAGACGTGCAAAATTCCTTCAACCACGCGGCCTTATTATTAGTTTCGTGGAAAACACATATTTTAATTATTTTGCAAATTAGTCAAGTGCGAGGTAGGTGGGTCATTAAAATAAGACCTCCATCCTGCCACATGCTTGACTACGCCCAGTGCCGCGTTAAAAGCGTTGGCCACGTAAAAAAAATTGTAGTTTCATAGTTGTACCACGTTATGTTATAATTTTTGACATTATCTGTAATCATTTTTTAGTAGCAAAATAATTTTTGAGCTCATAGGTTTTGCATAAATACATCCCAAAATCATGTATTTACAAACGAACTAACTCGCGTAAAGAAATGTGATAACTCCCAGTGAAAGAAGATGCCAAGATTGACTTCAAGATATCTATAAAATTGCAGAGGGAAATGTTTTTGCGATTAAAAAATATTGTTGAAAATAAGGAAATTCTTGCATATATTTTATTTGTGGCTACCCCTCGATTTTTTATATTAAAAAAAACTTTAGCTAATCATACATGGAAATTAATTAAGACCAGACCTTTCAGTTTCGCTTGTTAAATTTTCTGCAAATAGTTTGGTTCATTCTATTTGTGCATCACGAAAACAGCAGAATTTTGACTTAGACACATTATTTTGCAAAAACCACGAGATCTGAAAATAAAAAAAAATTCTAGGAAAGGTAGTAACAGATAATGTCTAAAAGTTAGATAAACATTATGTCATATAAATATAAAATAATTTATATTTGTGGATAACGCTTTTTATTGGAGCAAGTACAATGGTCTCCGGCGACAGTTTTGGGCGTGTGTGCAGGCTATAGTCTATTCGCGGTATCTTCACATTTTTTTTTAAATCACACATTTGAACATTAACACATGTATGACGTAATTGGTTGTTTCCAAAATATGTCATGTGCTGCAAGCGTTTTATACGTCTGTTTACATAAAAAATTATTATCTAATTTTTGGTTAAATAAAAAATTTTACTTACATATAGGGACATTGATATTTCGCGAAAATATTTCGAGGCAAGATACATTTCAAAGCACTCTAGAGTTGTACAGCTTTTTTGATTGGTTGAAACATGTTCTGGTCCGTGTTAACTGTTTGCGCGCGAATCACGAAGGTTCAGTGTCGACGTTGCGCTATCCTGAGTGTCTCAGTCAAATGCGGAAACGGCACCAGCGGCCAATAGAGGTGTGCCAACAACTGGGGTGTGTATATAGTGTTCATGTCTACTGTGTGCTCTGATTTTTTCGCGAAAAATTACTGGCCCTACTTATATATTATCTATAAATAATAATACTCCATTTATAGTTAATATGGATAAAAACAGAGAGAAAATAGGTGTGTTGGTAAAGTTCATTCAAGGTACCTTCCAACTTTTCTGAGGCCCTGCTAGAGTTCTACTTTCAGGATATTACTCCGCCTCACGCAAGCAAAGCTTAGAAAATCACACCAGAGGTACAGCGCACTGTATACGTACGCATTCAGTGTAATAATATTTTGCATAAGAACTATTTCTTACTACGCATTACCAACACATCTATGTTCTCCCTGTTTTTAATCGTATTATTTATTCAGGAAATACTATAATTTATACACAAAATATACGTAAAATATCAATGTAACCAAAAATAAAGTACTTTTATGTTGACACAAGTATAGCACTTTTGTGATACATGACATATTTTTGAAACAGCTTTATATATACATGGGGTGATTTTGCAAAGTTTCAATTCTAAAAGTGTGGATAAACCGTGAATATACTATAATAATTAGTAAGAAATAGCTCTCATGCAAAATATTATTAAACTGAGTGCTCGCGAAAATGGCGCGTTGTCCCATTGGCGTATTTCTATAGACTTAGTTTCGAGTTGTTTCGAATATCCTGCGAGTAGAACTCTCTCTAGCAGGGCTTCGGGAAAGTTTGAAGCTGACGTGAATGGACTACACGGGACAAGTAGGTTCATGACGGGGCCCTGCAGGGTGGCGAGATACGATCGGGGCGATAGAAAACACCAGTAGTGTCAATAGCCCGGGCCGCGCGGAGTGAAAAAGGGGCGACAAGCGGCCCTATCAGATGATGAAGCCGTGTCAGGACGGCGGCTATCAGGGTCTGGAAGTGGATGGTGGNGTGATGGAAAAGGAGGGTTTGACGCCGCGGGCGTGCGGGAAGGTCCCCGCCCCCTTCGTCGGACACCCGCCATCAACGACGATAACACGCGCTCGTCGGATACCTCCGCGTGTGGGCGGGCAGGCCCCGCCACGTAACAACGTTACCGTTACGACGCCACGGAGTACGTAAGAACACTGAGGCGAGGCAGCCGCTTTCTACGCGAACTCAGGGACGCACACGCCGGAAAGATGACGTCACACTGTCTAGCAACATGTCGGAACGCCGTTCGCCAATCAGCGCCTAGTAACCCACCTGCCAGCCGGCAGCTGAGCCAACAGGGACCCTTTGGCAGCACGCAGTAGCCAATCAGACACTAGGCCCGTTCCCAGAGTCTTGCTCAGATAATCAGGGAATGGGTACGCCCACATTAAACGGGACCTCTACACCATTTCGTCTATCGGTAGTTTAGGGAGCCGCGGTGGCTGAGTGGTTAGACTGCCAGCCTCCCACGAACACGAAACGGGAGATTCCCGAGGAAACCCGCCGATCAGCGGCATTGTCCGCACGATTCCCACGTGCGAAAATCCAGGGGGCGACCCCGCCAGAAATCGAACCCGACTGACCAGCAAGCTTAATTCGGCTATACTTCCGGGTGATTCCTGAATGCCCCTGGCACGCAGCTCACGTGGATATCTTCGGACATCTCGTGCGATGGAAGGAGGTCACCGTATGTGCGTGCAGATACTTGTACCCTGATGTACCTACACAAATATTCTATGGTGAGGTGCTCTTCGCTTGAGAGGGACAGCTGACTTGTCGTGCACCTCTCCGTTACCTGTGTGGTCTTCGGTGGATCTGCTCGATAGACCGTCACGACTGTGTGGTTAGGGAAGGAATCTCCGTCACAGAGCAGATAAATACACAAATACGAAGTAGCCTGGCGGGTCCAATGTAGTAGGCGTAGGCCTACCTTGTCTTTGAGGTATGTGTGAATTGGCTCTATTGAGTACTGCGAATGTTAACCTATTAGCTGGGCTACCGGCTGGCGAATACGTAATCAGGCATAGATTGGCTAACGGAATTGCAGATATTGATGGTCTTGGAAGCCATTTTGCTGGCGTATGTGGCTGGATTCCGCGGTATAGACAATTGTTAGACACTCGGAAATTTCGCGGGTACATTCGGTGACAAACCAGACTCCACAATACTTTCTAATCTGTGGCTTAGTAAAAGCGAAACTCCATGGTGCATGCGGATAAAGTTTAACTGGCTCTTAAATGAACTCGCTGAATTTCCTGGTCTCTAACAATTGTTTCACCTCTATGTTCTTAAGGCACTTTGTGATAGCATGTTACGTCCATGTAACGAGGAGAGTTGGATCGGCTGCGCCGATTCAATACATAAAGGCTTCAGAGCTGTCGGAAGTTCCGTTTGTAGCCTTCACGCGTAGCCGTGCGACGTAAATGTCGCTCTTTAAAAGTTGCAGTCGCTGAAAAGTCACACGCACAGGTGGCATTCCGCGGCCAGTACCCTGCGTGACTGCTTTACGAACACTTGCTCCAAAAAAAAACTTGGAGATCTCGTAGTCTTTATCTATTCCGTGGGTAACTGTTCGAGTAAAATGCGAACTTCAAGATCTGTTTTTCCACCATTGTAACTATGTTTCATAAACTTCTTTCCTCCTCCTCCCTATCCCCTCCAATTAGTACAATATTCATGACGTCTTAATGGTGAGCTAAAGGTCACCAGTGCTTCAGTTATCGGACGGGATGGGAAAATTAAATTCACTGGTTCAGTACTGTGAGATATTTCGTATTTGGGCCTTGATTCTTTCTGCCGAGTTTGCCTTGAACTTCTAAGCCGGTTTTGGCGATGAACACTCATCATCATCACAATCATCATCTTCATCATCACCACCACCACCTTCACCATCATCACCCTCTTCTTCATCATCACGATCGTGATCATCATCATCCTCATCAGCGGTATATAATTAGCAAGGTCCAAAAATACCTTAACTGAAGCTGGAATTTGGGAAGTGCCAACCCCATCGCGCCGGTCGGCTTCGTGCTTCGTCGGTCATATTCGCGGAAACGAGCAACTTCTGGAGATGGCGAAGTCGTTTAGTTGGTGGAAGGTGCAGTCGTTTACATCAGTTCGCATGCATTGTAGCATATTTACAGTTTTTAAATATAGCAGTCTGAACAAGGCGTTTTATCTGTTTGCAATTTAATCAAATATATTTTCGAAGGTGTTATCCTTAAAAATATTTTTCTTTTAACATGCTACAAGATATTCAGTAGCCGGGAGTTAGTTTTAATCCCTTACAGGTACATAAAGTGAATAGTCTGGTTACANCATGCTACAAGATATTCAGTAGCCGGGAGTTAGTTTTAATCCCTTACAGGTACATAAAGTGAATAGTCTGGTTACACACACAGTATCCCGAATTCTCTACACAACTTGGCATTTATAACGTCCTTAAGTGTCTATGAAATTTTAATCACGCAGTAATCCGGTAAATCTGCTTCAATCTCACGTTCACGCTATAACTCTATGCTTACAAGTTTCGTTAAAGAAATGAGCAAATTTTTTTTTTTGCGAAAATAGCTGCCGTTTTGCTAAAATATGTAGGTGGAATGGACGAAAGTTATGAAAGAATTATCAGAAGTGAAAACTATTTTGATTCTTGAATTATATAATTAGTTTTGCTGTGGTCGTCAGCCTTTTTGTTCTTTTAATTACACGAAGCGAAAACTATATATTTTCTTTCTTTTCAAATAATTTGCAGCAGTTCACTAAGAGGATATGCGGGCTCGCATTTGCACTAACTGTATAACAGTACGGTTTGTTTTTCTACCTAATCATTGAAACAAATATTGTGATAGTACCGTTCGCACGCTTGGTGCCACTTATACGTAGAGATAAGGTAGGGCACTTGGAAAAAAAATGTTAAGGGAAGTGTGCACTAGACGTACAATATACTGATTTCAGTGTTCTTATAACCCCTTCCACACTCCATTTACGATGTAAGCCTAATACTCACAGCGTTATCGAAGCGCCCAGGACATCGTAAAAGAGACCGTTAAACAAAGAAGATTGTTCAACGAAAGCGGTTTACAAACAAAACGGGGAAGTGGCGCGGAATTAAGCACGGTGGTAAAAGTATATAATCTTGCGCTCAAGAGATTTTCGTTTGCGGAACGGGGCGAAAAGGAACCGATATACGGTACCGGGCGAAGCTTGCTGGTTCGTGTAATGCCCACGCTCTTCCAGAGCTGACAACTCTTTTACTACTTTAAGAGTAGCATTTCAATCCGCATTGAACTCACGAGTGAACTGAAGTAGCCCTATTGTTATAGACCTGAAAAATTCGCGAGTTCAATGACCTGCAGGCTAGACTCTATAGTCTTATGTACAGATATGCCGATATCAACTGCACATTGGTAGAGACAGGAAAAATTCTTGTGTTCATTGACCTTTAGACTAGACTCCATATTTGTTTGCACACTCAAAGAGATATCAACTGCTCATTGGCTGCCTGTTTTCACCCTGAGAGGTCGTGATTGGGACTGCATTTTGTTGCCTGTTTACTATTGGCGCTCAATCCTGGAGGAGGTGTCAAATAGGTTGTGAGTCAATTGCAGAAGTAACACTAAGATACATGTGTTTAAATTCTAGCTTGTCCCGAAATGAATCCGCGAATTTTTTAGGTCTCTACACATTTGTTTGTCTGCCGTCACAGTGGAAGGCGAAGATTGGGCCAGCCTTCTCCAGGAGGTGTCAAACACCGCGTGGACAAATGGTTGACATTTTATTAACACACGTGTTTTGAATTCTTAGTTTGTCCCGAAATGAATCAGCCAATTTTTTAGGGCTCTACATATTGTATCAATAACGTACGTACACTCGGACTGGAATGAAGTGTGATTGGAGTGAGATAATCCAGTCCACTCGCCAAGGTGGACTGGAGTGTAGAATCAGGATCGAAAGTTTACTCTAAACACAGCTATTATTAAGTCCGCCTGTTCTTCGCGAAAATATTTCACGACTGTGTGTACTCCAAAACACGTTAGTTCAGAACCAGTATCGTGGTTGGATGAATTTAACTCGCACGTGTCTTGGGTGTCTGCGCGCGAATCACAGACATACAGTTCCGGAGTAAACTACTTCTGATTGGTCAGTCAAGAAAGAAAATCTTCTTACAGAGACACGCTGCCAATAACCAAAATAATACCGCTGGTATGCCCGTAGGGTATTGAAATCTAGGATGTGCGGATATCTTTTCGCGAAAAACAGGATGCCCCTAGCTATTCTGAATGAACAGGCACTGAAAGCAATACATGTACAATGTCGTTTTGAAGAATATTTCTTAACCTCTTCACAAGCTGTTAAGTTGACTGAAAATATGCAGCAAGAAGAAGAACAACCAGAGAAACCCCGTTGTTGGAGCAAAAAAAAATAAAAGAATGAGAAGGGAGTGGGGGAAAATATTTGCTGAATATTTGCATAAATAACTACAAGAACAATTACAATGTTCCGTTTTTTCTAAGCCGTTTATTTTATAGTTCTGCCAGTCGCCAACAGACTGCGCTACGCAGTTAGGGGCCGCGGTGGCTAAGCGGTTAGCCTGCTAGCCTCCGATCAAGGCAAACCGGGTTCAATCCCCGGCCAGGTCCACCGGATTTTTGCTTGTGGGAATCGTGCCGGACGATGCCGCTGGTGGGCGGGTTTTCTCGGGGATCTCCTGTTTCCCACGCCCTTTCGTTCCGGGGCTGCTCCATACTCACCTCAATCACCCTCACCAGCTCTCAGACCTCGCTGTTAAGAGCCACCTAAATCTCTTCACGCACTCACTCTACGAATTTTTCAATTCACTTTCAATCCGCGTTCAGTCTCGTTTACATTTCAGTCCCTTTTCAGAACCTCACCTCGAACGTTTGCTTTGGCCACGAGTTCGCTTCGCGNCGCGTTCAGTCTCGTTTACATTTCAGTCCCTTTTCAGAACCTCACCTCGAACGTTTGCTTTGGCCACGAGTTCGCTTCGCGTTTGCTACGCGTTGACTCCAACAAGAGTTCGTTCCGTTCCAAAAAAAAAACCTCTCAAATAATTATTGGTTCTCTTCAGGTTTCCTGGTGACGGAGACGATATCTACAGCACTTTTTCTTATTCACGACTGCGTGGCGTGTGGTTTCAAGGCGAGATAGTGTTTGCTATTTGCTGTAACTGNGCAGCACTTTTTCTTATTCACGACTGCGTGGCGTGTGGTTTCAAGGCGAGATAGTGTTTGCTATTTGCTGTAACTGTTTGCCTCCGAGTTAACACCTCAACAGTTAAGACACAGTTCTGCAAATGTCACACAAAGTGCACAATAAGTTCCTTGCTGCCGGTTCGTGATCGTTCGCGTGAAACAGCCGCTTCTCTCGCGAACTCCCGCCACAAACGCCGGCAACATGGCGTCATCTGCCAACAACAGCTTACGTAGGTTGCCCATAGCGCTCCTTCACGCTTCTAGGCCTCGGGCACACAAAATATTTCCAGCCAGATGGCGTCCTTGACGATTTTTCTTAATGGTTAACACCATTTACAAATTAATAAATTAAGTTGCAATTTCAATTTTTCGAAGTTTGACTGCAGTGGACAGCTAAAAATTTGCTCAAGATACAGTCCAAAGCACTGTAAGGTCATCCAGCTTCTTTGATTGGCTAAAAAATGTTCTGGCCAGTGTTAACCGTTTGGGCACGAATCACGAAGTTTCGGTGTCGGAGTTACTTAGTCCTGAGTAGCTTGGTCAAAGACGGACACGGCACCAGCAGCCAATGGAGGTATAACAANAGTTACTTAGTCCTGAGTAGCTTGGTCAAAGACGGACACGGCACCAGCAGCCAATGGAGGTATAACAACAGCTGAGTTGTGTATATATTATTGAAGTCTACTGTGTGCTCCGATTTTTACGCGAAAAGTCACTGACCCTACCAATCGCCAAAGGAAATTTGCAATTCTGCTCGTACCAAGTTGAAGTATAGCTTGCGTGCAGTTCTTTTCGCGAAGTACAGATGCCCCAAATGATTATCTACTGCAGGCTGCAAAAGGTACCCTATTGACTGGGTTGCCAGCTGGCGAGTGGGTTACCAGGCTCTGATTGGTGCATGGCGTTCCAACATGTCGCTTCATATAAATTCTTTTAGTCACAGATGTTTTTTAATTTTTGACATTGCAACATTTTTTTGCAACTGTGCATATCAGTGTAATGCTCAGTCATATGTTGGGAGCAATACAAATAAATCTTTGTTTGACCCGGTGTGTTGCAGTTGTTTATGTGAGTGCGGAATATATTATCAACAAAGACTGACGTCTTCTACCACGTGAGGGATTTCCCTTAAGGCTGTTGGGCGATTTTTCTGCTATGGACAGCGTACTTTTCATGACTAATTGTGACGTCACTGAAAGGAATGTGCTTAGCTTGACAGCGCCGATTTTGAAACGCGGAATCGGTTTATGGACATAACATCACATACCTCTGGCTAAGAATTAATAACTGCCAACATCCCCAGGTTTTCCTTAAACTGGCCTGTCCCACCACAAAACCCATATCCGACGACCAGGGTTGTTCCCATCAGTCACGTACTGTGCATAATTAAATCGACTTGGGGCCGCGGTGGCTGAGCGGTTAGACTGCTCGCCTCCCATCAAGGCGAACCGGGTTCAATCCCTGGTCGGGTCGCTCTCGGATTTTCGCATGTGGGAATCGTGCCGGACGATCATCTGGTCGGCGGGTTTCCTCGGGGATCTCCTGTTTCCCCCGCCCTTTCATTCCGGAGTTGCTCCATAATCATCTCAATCACCCTCACTGGCTCTCAAGACCTCGCTGTGACGAGCCGCCCAAATCTCTCCACGCACTTATTCATGAAATCGACTTCCTGTACAGCGTCTCACATGCAGGAAAATGTGACATAGAGGGTTTAAGTTCTTTACTGACCTAGAGTCCTTAGGAATTGTGGATATAAAAAAATGCCCCCTTAGGCTTATGAAAATAAACGCACAACGTTTTTAAGTCTAGCTTTTTTCAAGTTTACGCTGCGAAAACGGACCTCTTAACCAATAATAAACACGCAATAAAACGCAAGCCTAATCACAGCTTCCCTGTGCGACAGCAAGCAGCGAACGAGCAGTCGTTTTGTAAGAAGTTGTACGTATCACTGGGAACGCTAGCCTACAGGTCTCTACGTATAAGCTACGCATACGGCCACCTGTTTTTCGCGGAAAGATTTCCGGAAAACTTGTACTACAAAACACTAGAGCTGAGAGCTACTTTCGTGATTGGGTGATTTTAAGTGTCACGCGTTGGTAGGTGTCTGCCCGCGAATCACGGACACTCGGTGCAGGAGTTGCCTAAGTCTGATTGGCCCAGTCAGGTAGGGAACTGTCTCCAGACAAAGATACGTGGCCAATCACCAAAGGAAAACTCTGCACAATCGCAACAGGACATTGTAATCTATCTAGCCTTCTCGTAAATATTTTCGCGATAAACAGGTGGCCCTAGATATGCAGCGTAAGTGGTTGTGAGTTTTATCCCGGTTTCATTGCATGCGTTCCCTTTCTTCATTTAAGGGGAATTATGATACGGTTTCTTGATATGACAATTTCCGATAACTTACACTTTGTATTAATATTCGTATCAACCAGTGAACGCAAGAGGCAATATAAATATGCCTATTAAATACTTTCATATGTTGCTATGAAAATTGAGGAAAAGTGTAAATAATTTGCATGTGAACTTCATTGTCTTAATCAAAGCGTGAAAATTACTCACTGAATAAAGACCTAATTTACTTGTTTCTGCCTGTGTTGCGTAACGAATGAATATGGTTATGGCTAGAGACCTGAAGAATTCGCGGATTCATTTTAGGACAAGCTAGAATTCAAAACACATGCGTTTAAATAACGTAATCCATTGGCCCACGCCGTATTTGACACTTCCTGGAGAATGCTGGTCCAATCGTCGCCTTCCACTGTGACAGCAAGCAACCAATGTGCAGTTGATGGCGGCATATTTGTACATAAGACTGTAGAGTCTAGCCTGCAGGTCATTGAACTCGCGATTTTTTCCGGTCTCTAGTTATGGCTGAGAAGAGAGAAATTCCGCGAGTTCAATGAACTGTAGGTTAGACTTCACTGTCCACTTGATACTGTACTCGAGCCTCAGATAATTTGTTTATTGGTAGCTGCCTCGGAGAGTAGCCAGTGTAACTGACACACGGCAGAATGGGATTCGCTACTTGTTTCGTTGCAAGTTTGATGTTGGTTCAGAGTCGTCCAGGGCGACTCCTACAAACTGTGGTCCAATTGCAGAGATGACTTCGATGTACAAGTTCTTGACGCCTATAATGTCCTGAAATTAACTAGCGAGACTTTCCTGTGCACATTGACACCTTAACATCTCGCCTGCAGTAAGTTTAGAGACGGAACAAGTGACTCCGACTGTTAGGATGGAGGAAGGAACTAATCCGGATTTTGCCCAAAGTGATTTCGGTAAACCACGGACAACCGAAATCGGCATGTCCGGACCAGTAATCGAAGCAGGGTTCTCCCGTTCTTCCGAATGCGATTCCACTTTTCTTTTTTACCATTGCGTCGCTTAACTCGGTTTAATACATTTAAGCGAAAATATGTTAACTGAACAGTCAGTATATGACACAGTCGTCTAAGTAATGATGTTTTCTGCCTAAATGTTGATATCTGTTCTCGCGCTTCATCACTTTATACTGCAGTAAATTTTTCTTACATAAAAAAATAGATTAGGTCATCTCGAATCGGTAATGGAAACACTTTGTTTACTTATAGTGTTATTTGCCACATGAATCTTCCGAGCCTTTGCCACAGAATAGGTAAGTGCATAGAAGTGAAATTATGTGGTGGTTCCTTTGATGCGGTTGTACCCATTCGCGTGATAGCTCCGCGAGGCTCTTGAAGTAGGTCTCAGGTTTATTGCGTGCTGCATAGGTTTCCCTATTGGCCAGGGTACTGGCTGGCAGTTAAGTTACCCTGCGCTGATTGACGAATGGCATTCCGACATGTTGCTGGCAAGTAACGCCGTTTTGCTGGCGTGTGCGGCTGGAGTTTGCAGTATAAGTGGCCATTCCTCTTCTCTATTCTTAAGAATTATTTTTTGGTTTTGGTATTTCTTAACACTTTGAGCACAGCGTTCATTTACGGATTTTCAAGAAAAGATAGAAACGAGTCGCCTGCAATGGCGTGTGGTGAAGTGCTGCAAGGTAAGCTGGTGCTTGCTCAGTGCTGTACACACTCGGCACACGCAGCAGGGACCAGTAACCAGAGTGAAGCCGGGAGAAACTGATTGTATTGTGGCCACTCACGAGAGAGCGGCGAAGCGCCCATTACACACGTGCTGAGGCGTCAAATGCATTACTAAGTTTAAAAGGCCGATACATAAAATAGCAAGTGATTATGTATAGCACAGAGCAAAACACAACTTACCTTGCAGCAGTTCACCACACGCCACTGACCACCTATCCCTGTGTTCCCACTCACCACTGCCTATTGGTAGACCCTTCACCGGGCTTGCTAATTCTACTGAACAACGATCGTTAATGTCTAGCTGTCAGCTAATATAATGCCGTGTTAGCAATGTCCCATTAAAGTGTGCTCCTTCTCAGATAACGTGACATTAGATCCATGCTGTTTAAAGCAGTATTTTCACACTCAGAGTTCCGCCAACGTAAACTTACATTGCACCTAACTTCATGNGATCCATGCTGTTTAAAGCAGTATTTTCACACTCAGAGTTCCGCCAACGTAAACTTACATTGCACCTAACTTCATGTACGTAAACTGCTGGCAATATTTTTATATGTTAGAAATGCGTTTAAAGAATGGGGGGACCTCCTTAGTATTAGCCTAAGGAAAACTCCATGAAACTCCTGTTGAAATTATTAAACGTCTCACGACGTTGATAGTCAGAGTTGCAAAGAAGACCAAATGTTCAAAGTTAATTCATGAATGATGCCTGTGGTTCGGGAGTTGATAATTCATTGATCCCGCCTTTACCCTTGCGGGAGGTGGGAGCCGAAGAACCCTCTCCCAGCGGGGATAATTGTATAGATTCGCTGGATGAAAAGGACGTCGTGGAAAGGGGGAAGGAGGGGAGGGCCGGTGGCGGGGTTATAGTGAAAACGCTCCAGTTGTCCAGCGGGGGCGCTTTCTCCAGCCGCGCGGTACTGGAACCGCCACTTTTACCGGCCGCTCCTTCTCTCTCGGTTCCCCGGCAAGGAGTGGAGAGGGAAGAGGGACGGATTAACGCCCCCGGGAGGTACAGTTTGTAGGCGCAGGGGAGGGAGGGAAAGACTGTAACAGAACATACCCGCTCCCTCTACAAGCATCTAGCGTCGCTGGACCACTTTCACGGCCGCGCGGCGCGTACGACCGCGCGGCCTCAACGTTTCATTCGCCCGCGTCTACCGCCACGGGTAAAATTAAAAAAACCACACCATTTCCGGACGGAATTTGACTCCAACTTTCCTCCGCCAGGAGACTAAACGCACGTCCGAGATTAAGTTCAGGGTTAATTTAACTTTTCTGAAAACAACGCACTCCGTAGCTAAATATATTTTTTTTTTACATTACTTCACAACATTTATACTCGTGAAATATGCCCACGGTGCTTAAAGTTTCTAAAAAATAAAAGTTTAAAATTTATGTAATTAAAAGCATTCTCTTTAAAATATATAATAAACTTGACTTTTTCCAATTTTAAGCGCGAGCTGTGTCCAAAAAGGCAAACTTACCAGTGAGATCACATTAGATTACAGACGTGCGTGGTCAGAATGCTGAAAGTCGACGTAACGTAACGTAAAGTAACGGTATCGTAATCACTCAAGACGTCGGGAGGTACCTCCGTTTACACATTCCTCACCACCATTATCATACGACGTATGTCTTATTGTTATTACTGCTTTCCAATGTCCTGTATTTATGCCGTGAGGCCAATCGGGAATCGCTTACGCAATAAAACTGCCCAAAAATTGCATGTAAAATATTTTTGCGACAGCGTCTTGTGTGTATACAAATAACTCAGAAGAATACATTTTTGACCTTGATTTGATGGTAATCAGCTCAGTAGTTTTTGATATATGATGGAAGCTTGTAACAGAAAAGTTATTGATGGCAGTAGCTTCCAAATAGGTGGATGATTTTAGGTGAAACCAAGAGGACATAAATTGTACTCGAGCGCACCAAAAGTTTGTGTTGTTGTCGCAAGGCATTATCTGCAGGCTTCGTGTTTGGCTGGGGTACTTTCAACCATCCACAACATTACCATTATAATGGTTTACGAATCAGTTAACTGAAAGGATAGATCATTGGGTAATGGGTATCACATAGTACAGCATCGGAAAAACAACCATTGTGTGCATTACGTACAATTGAAGACTGTTGATATAAATAGAATGCTAAGAAATTATAAATGTTAACTTTTTTTTATGTTATTGTTGCTAAAGTGACAGTAGTCAACAAATTCTTATAATTTCTGTTTTCTTGCTGTTGCAGAATAGGCGGGAGCTCTCGTGTTGAAGGCAGAACTGAAGTGACTGCCAGTAGAGGTAAGTCGACGTATCTTCTAAGTTCACTTTACGCTTTAGAACTCGACCTCTGAGAAAACATCCGAGGCAACGTAAGCTCAGTCTGGAATACTTACAGCACTNGCTTTACGCTTTAGAACTCGACCTCTGAGAAAACATCCGAGGCAACGTAAGCTCAGTCTGGAATACTTACAGCACTGATAATTGTAGTGAGTTCATGAAGAAAAAAATTGTGTACTATAATTAGAGACCTGAAAAATGTGTGGATTCAATTCGGGACAAGCTAGAATTGAAACACATGTAACTTAGTGTTACTTCTGCAATTGGTTGATGACCTATTTGACACCTCCTCCAGGACTGTGAGCCAATAGTAAACCGGCAACAAAATGCAGTTCCAATCACGACTTCTCAGTGTGAAAGGAGGCAGCCAATGAGCAGTTGATATCTCCTTGAGTGTGCAAACAAATATGGAGTCTAGCCTAATGGTCAATGAACTCGCGAATGTTTACAGTCTCTAACTATAATGTCTCATTTGAAGAGTGATGTTAAAATACGTAGCCGATGAGGAAGATTTTTTGAAGTTATACTTCTTTTGGCGTGTTGAAGGTGAAATTTTAGTGCGCAACGGAAGTTGCGCGNTGAGGAAGATTTTTTGAAGTTATACTTCTTTTGGCGTGTTGAAGGTGAAATTTTAGTGCGCAACGGAAGTTGCGCGAGCACAGTGTAACGAAATACGACAGTATGGAGTTGGGCCGTCGAAGAAAGTTAAATATTGCATATTTGTTATACTGACTAAGTTTACTCATAAGAGGCCCAGACTGAGAACGTGGTAGGCGTATGACACAACGCGCATGCGCGTTTTGTCTAGCTATATACAAACGCAAGGTACTCACCATAGCACAAGGTTATATTTAAAACTGACAAAAAATGAGTTCATGTAATAAGCAAATTGAAAAAAACTTGTCATTGATATTAGTAATTCATTCTGTGTGTATNTTTGATATATGATGGAAGCTTGTAACAGAAAAGTTATTGATGGCAGTAGCTTCCAAATAGGTGGATGATTTTAGGTAAAACCAAGAGAACATAAATTGTACTCGAGCGCACCAAAAGTTTGTGTTGTTGTCGCAAGGCATTATCTGCAGGCTTCGTGTTTGGCTGGGGTACTTTCAACCATCCACAACATTACCATTATAGTGGTTTACGAGTCAGTTAACTCGCAGGATAGATCATTGGGTAATGGGTTTCACATAGTACAGCATCGGCAAAAACAACCATTGTGTGCATTACGTACAATTGAAGACTGTTGATATAAATAGAATGTTAAGAAATTATAAATGTTAACTTTTTTTTATGTTATTGTTGCTAAAGTGACAGTAGTAAACAAATTCTTATAACTTCTGTTTTCTTGCTGTTGCAGAATAGGCGGGAGCTCTCGTGTTGAAGGCAGAACTGAAGTGACTGCCAGTAGAGGTAAGTCGACGTATCTTCTAAGTTCGCTTTACGCTTTAGAACTCGACCTCTGAGAAAACATCCGAGGCAACGTAAGCTCAGTCTGGAATACTTACAGCACTGATAATTGTAGTGAGTTCATGAAGAAAAAAATTGTGTACTATAATTAGAGACCTGAAAAATGTGTGGATTCAATTCGGGACAAGCTAGAATTGAAACACATGTAACTTAGTGTTACTTCTGCAATTGGTTGATGACCTATTTGACACCTCCTCCAGGACTGTGAGCCAATAGTAAACCGGCAACAAAATGCAGTTCCAATCACGACTTCTCAGTGTGAAAGGAGGCAGCCAATGAGCAGTTGATATCTCCTTGAGTGTGCAAACAAATATGGAGTCTAGCCTAATGGTCAATGAACTCGCGAATGTTTACAGTCTCTAACTATAATGTCTCATTTGAAGAGTGATGTTAAAATACGTAGCCGATGAGGAAGATTTTTTGAAGTTATACTTCTTTTGGCGTGTTGAAGGTGAAATTTTAGTGCGCAACGGAAGTTGCGCGCGCACAGTGTAACGAAATTCGACAGTATGGAGTTGGGCCGTCGAAGAAAGTTAAATATTGCATATTTGTTATACTGACTAAGTTTACTCATAAGAGGCCCAGACTGTGAACGTGGTAGGCGTATGACACAACGCGCATGCGCGTATTGTCTAGCTATATACAAACGCAAGGTACTCAACATAGCACAAGGTTATATTTAAAACTGACAAAAAATGAGTTCATGTAATAAGCAAATTAAAAAAAACTTGTCATTGATATTAGTAATTCATTCTGTGTGTATATATATATACAATGAATATATATATATAATAAATTTTACTTACATTGCGCCTTGAAAAATTTGTTAGTAACGAAAATTGTATAATAAAAATTTGAAAGTGTTTTCAAGTATTTGAGGTAAATTTCTTGTAAATATTATTTTATTAAGTTATACTTCTTTTGGCGCGTTGAGAATAATTTAATTACGTACGTTAATCAAACATTTATTAATTGTATCTAATGTCTTTCTTCGGTCATTTTATCGTTTTTCCTACTTACATAAATTATTTGCATAAGAAATAAAATTTTATTTTAGTCACGCCAAAGAAGTATAACTTCTAACGTGCGTACATAAGTACACGCACCCATTTTTTTATATTGTACACATCAGTGACAGTAATACACCTGTTATTGAAAAATTTCTTAGTGTACTTGATTGAAGCAGGTATAGGTACAGGCAGTGATATTTCGCGTAAAGATTTCGAGACAAGATACAGTCCAAAGCACTGCAGGGTCGTCCTGCTTCTTTGATTGGCTAAAAAATGTTCTGGCCTGTGTTAACCGTTTGCGCACGAATCACGAAGGTTCGGTGTCGGAGTTACTTAGTCCTGAGTGGCTTGGCCAAAGACGGACACGTCCCCGGCAGCCAATGGAGGTATAACAACAGCTGAGGTGTGTATATAGTATTAAAGTCTATTGCGTGCTCCGATTTTTACGCGAAAAGTCACTGGCGCTAGGTATAGGGTAACAGTTGTTATGATTATGGTAAAGTTGATGTATACATGCATAGGAAGTCAATACAGTAAATTGAAATGGGAAACTTCACAGAGCTTTCAAAAAAGGACAATTAATCAACCATTTAACTTACTTACTATAGTACTACTTCATGGAACAAACGTTTTACTGATACGATTAATTTTATCCTACAAAAGAAATGCTGGACAATGCAATCTAAAAACAGGATTGAAATGTTTGCATACTGTATTTTTAATGAATATTGTCAGATTAATAGCTTATCGTAGAAATATCAAATCAGCAAAATGTATTGTTGGTAACTCTATAGGAATCGTTTATTGATCATTTAAATAGGTATGTGCTGCATTACTCGAAATCACGAGGTGGAAATATGCTTATAGTAAATTATTGTTTAAAAGAAAACTTGATTTGACAGCGGCTATTTGTGACAACATTTATATATTCACGACTACTGAGTCTAAATTCCTCGAACTGCGATATAAAGCTCGGTTAAATACAAATAAACCACAACATTATGCGGACAGCTAGCTGGAACGTTTGTCCATTATAATAGCTTTGACAGAGAGTGCAGTTAAATAAACTTTTACTCGCACAGGTACTTTTTAATTATCTGCCCTCTTGCTACGAACCACAAATTACAGTGAGCAGATACAAACATGCGGTGTTTTCTACGTATAGCATAATTAAAATGAATGGTGTCGAAAACTTCTCACTGTAAACCTGAAACTGTGAGAATTGAGCCAAATCGGTGAAAATAGTGAAAACTGATAGACTTATAATCAGTGTCTGATAACTAGTTGATGTGATGACTGAATTCCATNGCCTTGAAAAATTTGTTAGTAACGAAAATTGTATAATAAAAATTTGAAAGTGTTTTCAAGTATTTGAGGTAAATTTTTTGTAAATATTATTTTATTAAGTTATACTTCTTTTGGCGCGTTGAGAATAATTTAGTCACGTTCGTTAATCAAACATTTATTAATTGTATCTAATGTCTTTCTTCGGTCATTTTATCGTTTTTCCTACTTACATAAATTATTTGCATACGAAATAAAATTTTATTTTAGTCACGCCAAAGAAGTATAACTTCTAACGCGCGTACATAAGTACAAGCACCCATTTTTTTATATTGTACACATCAGTGACAGTAACATACCTGTTATTTAAAAATTTCTTAGTGTACTTGATTGAAGCAGGTATAGGTACAGGCAGTGATATTTCGCGTAAAGATTTCGAGACAAGATACAGTCCAAAGCACGTCAGGGTCGTCCTGCTTCTTTGATTGGCTAAAAAATGTTCTGGCCCGTGTTAACCGTTTGCGCACGAATCACGAAGGTTCGGTGTCGGAGTTACTTGGTCCAGGAGTGGCTTGGCCAAAGACGGACACGTCCCCGGCAGCCAATGGAGGTATAACAACAGCTGAGGTGTGTATATAGTATTGAAGTCTATTGCGTGCTCCGATTTTTACGCGAAAAGTCACTGGCGCTAGGTATAGGGTAACAGTTGTTATGCTTATGGTAAAGTTGATGTATACATGCACTCATGTATACATCATTGATGTACACATTCACTACAGTAAATTGAAATGGGAAACTTCACAGAGCTTTCAAAAAAGGACAATTAATCAACCATTTAACTTACTTACTATAGTACTACTTCATGGAACAAACGTTTTACTGATACGATTAATTTTATCCTACAAAATAAATGCTGGACAATGCAATCTAAAAACAGGATTGAAATGTTTGCATACTGTATTTTTAATGAATATTGTCAGGTTAATAGCTTATCGTAGAAATATCAAATCAGCAAAATGTATTGTTGGTAACTCTATAGGAATCGTTTATTGATCATTTAAATAGGTATGTGCTGCATTACTCGAAATCACGAGGTGGAAATATGCTTATAGTAAATTATTGTTTAAAAGAAAACTTGATTTGACAGCGGCTATTTGTGACAACATTTATATATTCACGACTACTGAGTCTAAATTCATCGAACTGCGATATAAAGCTCGGTTAAATACAAATAAACCACAACATTATGCGGACAGCTAGACGTTTGTCCATTATAATAGCTTTGACAGAGAGTGCAGTTAAATAAATTTTTACTCTCACAGGTACTTTTTAATTATCTGCCCTCTTGCTACGAACCACAAATTGCGGAGAGCAGATACAAACATGCGGGGCTTTCTACGTATGGCCTATTTAAAATGAATGGTGTCGAAAACTTCTCACTATAAACCTGAAACTGTGAGAATTGAGCCAAATCAGTGAAAATAGTGAAAATTTATAGATTTATAATCAGTGTCTGATAACTAGTTGATGTGATGACTGAATTCCATTGGTTTATTTGTGACTCCCCCCCTCGCCATTTAATTTGGAGAAATCAACTGCTATAAGTCACTTGTTCCCAGTTTGTTTGCTTGATTCGCCAGTCAGCAGTAGCTTACCAAGTGACTTTCACAATATTGTAGATACGGTAGAAGGATACAAAACGATTAGTTAAAGTAGATCTTAAGCAGAGCTTTTAAAAGGGTTTAATCGACTCTGTAGCCTATAACAATAATGTCTTCGAGCATTTGCCTGGTACTTCAACAGTTTGGCAGGAAAATGTTATTATAGTTCATTCACGGTTACTTCCATGTTTCCTAAAGCGCTGCGAAACATCTACTTCCAGGAAATTCCTCATTCTCCTCCTCATGCAAACAAAGGACAACAAAGTCTAGAAAATTACACCAATGGGAAAATGCACCACTTTTGTGGGCACTCAGTGTAATAATATTGTGCGTAAGTACGATCTCTTACTAGCTATCACNTGTTCCCAGTTTGTTTGCTTGATTCGCCAGTCAGCAGTAGCTTACCAAGTGACTTTCACAATATTGTAGATACGGTGGAAGGATACAAAACGAGAAGTAAAAGTAGATCTTAAGCAGAGCTTTTAAAAGCGTTTAATCGACTCTGTAGCCTATAACAATAATGTCTTCGAGCATTTGCCTGGTACTTCAACAGTTTGGCAGGAAAATGTTATTATAGTTCATTCACGGTTACTTCCATGTTTCCTAAAGCGCTGCGAAACATCTACTTTCAGGAAATTCCTCATTCTCCTCCTCATGCAAACAAAGGACAACAAAGTCTAGAAAATTACACCAAAGGGAAAATGCACCACTTTTGTGGGCACTCAGTGTAATAATATTGTGCGTAAGTACGATCTCTTACTAGCTATCACNAGGGAAAATGCACCACTTTTGTGGGCACTCAGTGTAATAATATTGTGCGTAAGTACGATCTCTTACTAGCTATCACCCACACACATATTTTATCTTTATTTTATTAATATTATTTATAGATGAATTTATGTAATTTATAACACGCGTAATTAAAAGTTTAATTCAACCAAAAAAAAAAAGGTATTTCTATGTTAACACAAGTATAAAACGCTTTTGATGCATGACTAGACAGATGTTCTTCGCGAAAAGATTTCCAGACCAGTTGCACTCCAAAACACTTTTGTTCATATGCACTTTCGTGGTTGGGTAATTCTAAATGTAGCGTCCCTCAAGTGTCTGTCCGCGAATCACGGATGTTCAATACCAGCGTACTTTATTCTGATAGGCCCAGTCAAATAAGAATATGTCTTCTCACGTAGACACGCGGCCAATAACTAGAGAACGGAAAAATTCGCTAGTTCAATGACCTGCAGGCTAGACTCTACAGTCTTCTGTACAAATATGCCGATGTTAAATGCACATTGGTTATCTGCTGTCACAGTGGAAGGCGACGATTGGGCAAGCGTCCTCCAGGAGGTGTCAAACACCGCGTGCACCAATAGCTAAAGTTATATCAACACACTAGTTTTGAATTATACCATGTCTCAAAATGAGTAAGCGAATATTTCAGGTCTCTGCCAATAACCAAAGGAAGTTGTCTTTGTGGGTGTAGGATATTGAAGTCTAGCATCGCCATTAATATTTTCGCTAAAAACGCCTGTCTCTAAACATGACATATTTAGTAAACAACCAAGCACGTCATACATGGGGTAATGTTCCAAGATTTTGGTTACAAAAAATGTAAATAAACCGGGAATTGACCACAGTGAAGTTCTGTTCCTTCTTCCCCACGTTAGGTGATGTTACATGTGGCCAGCGAGTTCGACTCGTCGCTGCTCGTACGACACAGTTCATTTCGTAATAGTTATCATTGACTTCTTTAAACGGTTTGAAAATACGTTGAACTAAGACCGGCGGGGGGAACCCCCCTTGAGTACTGAACCGCGTCCACTTAAATACAAACTGAAAATTAAAATTCAGAACTTTTCAGCAATTGTTAGAGACGCTGGGAAAATTTGGAGCCAGTGTTCCAAAACATTGTAGCGTCCGGAGCCTTTCGCGATCGGGCGATGCATTCTCGTTGGACCAGAGAAATGGGAAATACGGTTCTTAAGCAGGCGGCAAACAACAGTGAAAGCTAATTTTCTGACATGTGCGCAGTTCGTTGAATTATAGGGAACAAACTTTTCCCCCGCGATGAACAATCGTCTCTAGTGATTGTATTGCAACTGCGCTTTCACCCACGCCCTTGCTGACGTCATGTCTACCGCACTGAGAGACGTTTCAGCAACTCTTTATTTATAAACGTCCAGATCATTATTTCGTGCTGGTCAGGGAACTTCAAACTTTTCTGAAGCCCTGCAAAAGTTCTGCTTTCAGTATATTCCACCGCCTCGAACAAGCAAAGCTTAACAAAGTGTAGAAAATTACACCAAAAGGAGAAAACGCACCGCATTTTTGCGCACTCACTGTAGTAATATTCTGCATAAGAACTTTTTATCACCAGGCATTACCAACACACCTATATTATCTCTGTTTTTATTCATTGTAGTTATAAATAAAATATCATATTTACAGATAACTAGGGGCAGTGATATTTCGAGAAAATATTTCGAGACAAGATACAGTCCAAAAGCACTGTAGGGTCGTCTTGCTTCTTTGATTGGCTACAAAATGTTCTGGCCAGTGTTTACCGTTTGCGCACGAATCACGAAGGTTCAGTGGCAGAGTTACTTAGTCCTGAGTGGCTTGGTCAAAGACGGACACNTACCGTTTGCGCACGAATCACGAAGGTTCAGTGGCAGAGTTACTTAGTCCTGAGTGGCTTGGTCAAAGACGGACACGGCACCAGCCGCCAATGGAGGTATAACGACAGCTGAGGTGTGTTTATAGTATTGAAATCTACTATGTGTTCCGATTTTTACGTGAAAAGTCACTGACCCTACAGATAAGGTATACGTAAAAACTCAATATTTCCAATTATGAGGTACTTTCGTATTAACACAAGAATAAAACACTGGGACCGAATATTGCGATTTTACAAGAATGAGATAATTTTAACCACGAAGTGCCGACTCTTGCTTTATCTTCTGGTATACGGATGAATCCAAGAAATTACTCTGTGACTTGAACTTGTTCATCAATTTTTACATGTCGAATTACGAAGGATAACTATTCAGTGTGGGAAGTGTCCGGCTTCAGGTGTCGGGTACAAACGCACGGCGATAAAGGTTCCCTGTCGCCTGGGTTTGCCGGTTGGCGAGTAAGGCCAGCAACGCGCCGGCAGGCGAACGACGTCCCAACGCGTTGCTGGCCGGCGACGCCATTTTGGTGGCGCGTGCGGCTGGAGTTCGCAGCACGGGAGGGTGCTGTTCCGCCTCTGTATCGTCGAGCGCTCTGCGTCAGCGCGGCGCGAGGCTGGAGAGTGGGCGAGTCGCCAGCAGAGAGTAGAAACACGCGAGCAGTACCGTTGCCGCATCCCTCGGACCGCTCCTTGCGTCGGACACCTGTTGAAGGCTTCCTTCCCCTTCCCCCCTCCTACACGCAAACATTGTGGCGGTAGGATCGCGCGATTGCCAAGGGGCAAGGTGAGGTCGCCGACCTTTACCGAACGGTCTAGGTTCCGCAAACCAGAGAAGACCAGACAGCCGACCACGACTCACAGGTTGCAGACCTACACAGGGGCCACGGCCAATTGATAAGCTTCTGGAGACGGGAGAATTTCGTGGGGTCAGCAAGTGGGTAGCCAGGAATTCGCATACGGGGAGGGAGGAGGGCAATTTCAAATTCATATTTTTTATAAAAAAAACACATGAAAGCTATTATGTTAGAATTTATTATATTAAAAACTTATATTTACAACCAATGGGCTAATATACAAAGACGGAACTGCAAAATACGATAAACCTACTTCGTGTTCAAGTGTGGATAACAAATTTCTCATATGTGAAAAAAATTAGAGATATCGGTATACATATCATTAGTTCAAATATTATTTACACTCAATGGTCTGATATATAGAAATGTAACTTAAAAATTCTATAAACATCCTTCATGTTCAAGAGGAGTTACGCATTTCTTATTATTTAAATATTAAAAGAACTAATTTTTTAAATTTTTCCGAATTTTTTTTCTGATAATTATATTTTCTTGAATACAGTTCTTCAATTAGCACTCCGAATTATTATAACAGAACAAGTAAAAGGCGTAGAGTATTAATACAGTAATTTATGCGCGTTTGCGCTTCAAAAATATTTGCATATATTAATGTCAAGCAAAGTAAATATGTAATGTTAGAAAAATAACGAATGTTATTATTTTGACAGATTATTTGTCCATAGTGCATAATGTGCTAAGTTTGGAAAAATATTAACAATATATAACTAATTTCAAAACTGAAATATTCCAGGGAAATATTTAAGTCTCCACTTTAATATTTCAAAACCTTAAAATAATAATTTAATTACTGTTGAATTCAATCTATTGAAGTGTACGTGAACACTTTCTGTATACAACAATTTGAATTGAATTGGTTCAATTCAATAAAATATTTGATCGTGAGAAATGGTTTTTAGAATACAGAAGCAAAGTTGGCTTGAACAGAGAATTCCAGCCGGATACGCCAGCAACATGGCGTTTACGCCGTTAACCAATCAGCTACTGGAAACGAAGTTAAGTGGACAGGTATATTAGATTAGCAAGTTGCTCAGAGTTAAAGGAACGGGGAAGAATAGGTCGTGGCCTGTGGTAGGGAGCCATCGCAACATTCGGCTTGGAGTGATCTCGGGTAACCAGGGAAGAACAGGATTCAGGATGATTGAGCCGTTAACCGAAACGAGGTTCTTCTGAATGCAAGTCCGAAATTCTAACACGAGCCACTTCGCTTGGTGTCTTAACCTTTTTGCGAGTGCCAATGAGTATGCTGGGAGCTCAAAGTGTTGAGTGTTTATACACTGAAGAGCCAAAAAAATNGGAGCTCAAAGTGTTGAGTGTTTATACACTGAAGAGCCAAAAAAATTGGCATAGGCGTGCGTATGCAAATAACAGAGACATGGAACCAATCAGAGTAACGCGATGCGGTCGGCAGCTAGATTGGGTACTGTTGCTACAATTGCAGGTTATCAAGATTTAAGTGAGTTTGAACGTGGTGTTATATTCGGCGCACGAGAGATGGGACATAGCATCTCCAAGGTAGCGATAACATTTGGATGATCGCGTACGACCATTTCACGAGTGTACCGTGAATATCGGGAATCCGGTAAAACATCACATCTTCGACATCGCTGCGGCCAGAAGAAGATCGTGAAAGAACGGGACAAGCGACGACTGACGAGAATCACTAAACGTGACAGACGTGTAACTCTTTCTAAAATTGGCGCAGATTGGATTCGTGGACTGCCCTGCAGGATTCATGGTGTAAATTGCCTTCTGCATACCTTCAAACATTAGTCGAGTCCATGCCACGTCATATTGCGGCACCTCTGCGGGCTCGCGGGGTGCCTACACGATATTAGGCAGGTGTACCAGTTTTTTTGGCTCTTCAGTGTAAGAACCCCGTCAGACGGTATAAATGTCTTCTTTTGAAACGTCGCAATAGGGGAAATTAATGTCGTGGTTGAGGGAGTTTTAAACTGTCGGGGTAAAATAATGACCAACTACTTTCGAGTCCGCGAAACGCTTAAATTCGTCGCGCCGAACGAGAGCGGAGACGCGAACAGGTAAGTAAGAGTGGTTTTCGCGAAAAACGGGGCGCGATGACACAGACCGCGCGCGGGTTGTTTCGCACCAAGGTTGGGTAATGGGCCACGAGAATAACGGGCGAAATTACTGCGGTGTGGCTCGGGATTATTACCCCCTTCCCCCTCT
The DNA here is from genome assembly GCA_002778355.1 of Clitarchus hookeri. Classification (NCBI taxonomy): domain Eukaryota; kingdom Metazoa; phylum Arthropoda; class Insecta; order Phasmatodea; family Phasmatidae; genus Clitarchus; species Clitarchus hookeri. Next base: position 353,444 of record NQII01001433.1, on the reverse strand, counting down.
CTCCACCTACCCGCCGCAATGGTGTCGCCTCCGATGGTGCAAGGAGGAAAAAACAACACGAGAGTTGACACCGCGACGTCAAAGCCGCGCCAGGTGACGCAACGGCGAGAAAAAAGACGCTTCGGTTACGACACGGTTTCGCCCCTTTTCAAGCGTTCTCGTACGCTCTTCGCGCGCGCCTCCAAAAAAAAAAAAAGGCCGCTCTATAGAACACTAGGGGCTCGTTCCTGCGTTCACCATAGAAAAGCATGTATAACGTATTCGGTTGTTTCCTGAATTCATAATATACAGAGACCGGAAAAATTCGCGAGTTCATTGACCTTTAGGCTATACTCCATATTTGTTTTGCACACTCAAGGAGATATCAACTGCTCATTGGCTGCCTGCTTTCACACTGAGAGGTCGTGTTTTGGACTGAATTTTGTTGCCTGTTTACTATTGGCTCACAGTCCTGGAGGAGATGTTAAATAGGTCATGAGCCATTTGCAGAAGTAACACTAAGGTACATGTGTTTCAATTCTAGCTTGTCCCGAAATGAATCCGCGAATTTTTCAGGTCTCTAGTAATATATTATAATCGTTTTATACGTCATAAAAATACCTAATTTTTTAATGAATTATAATTTAACCTATGTTTTATGTAAAAATTATAATAATTCACTGATAATCTGTATAAATGAACATAGAGAGAAAATAGGCGTGTCGGTAATGCCTAGTAAGAAATAGTTATCATGCAAAATATTATTANAAAAAAAAAAAGGCCGCTCTATAGAACACTAGGGGCTCGTTCCTGCGTTCACCATAGAAAAGCATGTATAACGTATTCGGTTGTTTCCTGAATTCATAATATACAGAGACCGGAAAAATTCGCGAGTTCATTGACCTTTAGGCTATACTCCATATTTGTTTTGCACACTCAAGGAGATATCAACTGCTCATTGGCTGCCTGCTTTCACACTGAGAGGTCGTGTTTTGGACTGAATTTAGTTGCCTGTTTACTATTGGCTCACAGTCCTGGAGGAGATGTTAAATAGGTCATGAGCCATTTGCAGAAGTAACACTAAGGTACATGTGTTTCAATTCTAGCTTNCCTGGAGGAGATGTTAAATAGGTCATGAGCCATTTGCAGAAGTAACACTAAGGTACATGTGTTTCAATTCTAGCTTTTCCCGAAATGAATCCGCGAATTTTTCAGGTCTCTAGTAATATATTATAATCGTTTTATACTTCATAAAAATACCTAATTTTTTAATGAATTATAATTTAACCTATGTTTTATGTAAAAATTAGAATAATTCACTGATAATCGATATAAATGAACATAGAGAGAAAATAGGCGTGTCGGTAATGCCTAGTAAGAAATAGTTATCATGCAAAATATTATTAAAATGAGTGCGCACGAATGGAGTGCGTTGTCCCTTTGGTGTAATTTTGTAGACTTGGTTCGGCTTGATTTGCGTGAGGCGGAGGGATAGCCTGAAAGTAGAACGTTTGCAAGGCTTCAGAAAAGTTGGCAGTACCGTGAGTGGATTACGTAGAAGTGCTGTATAGACTATATATAGGTCCCTGACGACTGGTATCTGTTCATACAGCAAGTGTCGCTGTAAGACATACATGAAACTATCACGCCTTTCCTAGTTTAGTAAATGTAAAAAACAGAATTTTTCACGACCACCAGTTTATACGTCACTTCATCTTATATTACGTCATCTTATGTTACGTCAAGTTTTCATGGTTTTCTGTTTACACGACTGAGACCTTGTCAATGTCTTTTTTCTAAACTACAGTATGTGCAGTTGACCGGGTGGAGTATTTCCTGGAAGATGAATTTTACAGTATTCTAGTTAACATTATATGAAAGTGAGTGGGCGAAGAGATTTGAGCGGCTCTTAACATCGAGGTCTTGAGAGCCGATGAGGGTGAAGCCAGGTGGGTATGGAGCAGAGCCGGAATGCAGGGGCGAGGAATGGCAGAGCAGGAGGTTGCCTCGTGACGGTATCCAAGAGGGCGTTCGGCTTCTCCCGTGTCCCCAGCACCTATCCCCTGCACCAGAATCGGCTATTTATAACTACTTATTTAAGCCTGTAACAAAAGCTTCAAGAATTATTGCACGTTTGTAAAGAGAAAGCAAAATCTTCTGTTATTATCTGAAGTATACTTTCTCGAGAGTGTAAATGGTTAGCGCCGGTGTTTTCATAAAACCCTTTCCGGACGGAAAACACCAGCGTACTCATCACCTTGAACAGAACTACACTCTAAAGTACTTTGGCCAACATAAAAACGGCATTTTGTAAATGGGAGCGAATTTCAAAATATTAAAGTAGCATAGAAATTTGCAGAATAAATTATTCATTAACATTAAGTTTTAAAACGCTATAGTCACCAGAGTAAGCTATACTGAACAAGAGACTACAGTTCAATGTCTTCTAGCATAGAGGTGACGAAGCACTTGATGCGCACACACATATCAACCTTCGGGCTTCAACGCTTCTAGTGACTGAACACGCAAAATACCTGTATCCAGATGGTGACCTTCATTACAGCACCGCTTCGGAATCTCGTGTAGCAGGGTGATATCAATAGTGAAATATATATTTGTGAATAATCACTGCGCTTAAGAGGAAGGGATGGATTGGCACTCGAGAATTGCTATTTGGTGGAAAGTGTGCTTCCAAATGTGTATTCACAGAACTTAACTTGAGTTATGGGCTGTAGATCTCAGTTTATCTCCTATTCTACTGTTGTTTTGAAAGGAAGCTCCTAACTCTGATGATCCAGAACTTATGATGTAGTGCATTTACGAAACTTCCATACATCCTTCAATCAAGAAATAAGAGATTTCAGTTAAACCTTGGCACCGGCATCAAAATCGTAAAACTAGTAAACGGCAGATTTCTATTTGATCACTTTTCCAGTATTTGTCAATAACTTTTAAATTCATTGGATTTAGAAGTCTGAAATCATAATGAAGGTATGTACTGTAATTGGTGACTAAGACGAAATAACGGTACCGAGTAGAACGAAAATGTTTATTATACAAAATACTGCGACACAAGAATGCGAAACTCGGAAGGATAATAGAATGAATTGCATGAAAAATTATCATTAATAAAATTAAATTTAGACATATTTTTACGCTGTTGATACGTGTGACGTAGAAGAAAATTCGCCAAATTAAATCATTCCTCTCTGGACTGCGAATTCATATATCTAGATGTGCTGAAAAACGGAATTACCATTTTATTTTTTTTAATTTTTTTATGTGCAATGGAATTAGGCGTGGTTACTCGATCTGAATCTCACAGCAGCTTGCACAAAAAAAATGAAACTAATGAAATACCTGAGCTTGCTTTCTGAGGAATAGGCAAATCACGCGTGACATGGCTATTCGAGGGTAATCGTGCTCTCCAAGCCCTGTGACTTGAAAGAGAGTGACGCTAAAAATAGAATTAATCAATTTTTCTAATGACTGAATCATACAGGATATGAACAGAACGAATTTCATCGGCAGACTTTTCCCGCCGAAGTTTCGTGAATCTGATGTGTAAACAATCCTCGAACATGGTGGCATACGAAAGAAACTAATGGGTACAGACATTTTAATGGAAAATAAACAACTGTGAGATAACTCGCATGGTGGTCACGCGCATTTTCCGCACACGTAATGTGTGCCGAGAAAACATAGAAAATAGGGTTGTTGATGGGGGTGGGGGGGATGACAATTGCACATTTCAAACTGGACGTCTAACTTTACAATAGCAATTTCCGGGCGTTGTCTTTTTTTTTTTTATCAAAAACAAAAATAACTTTTATATACCATTTTATTTTCAATTTTCGTTATTTCCGGGCCGTGCAGAAATATCGAGTACAGCTTCCAACCGTTGGCCAGGATTGTTCGAAACACTAGGTTCTCACCCACTCCTTCTGATCTATCATTACTTCTCACCTGCTTTGTCAACTCCCCTCCTCTTTCAACCACACCTTTTCCTCACTTATTTTATTCCCCCTGTCTCTTGGCCTTCCTCTTATTCTCCTGCCCACCACTTTGACCTCTAGCATTCTTCTCCAAAACCTGATGTTGATCATTTCTTAACTGATAAAACAAACCCAATTTCACTTGCCATCCTACTTGCATATCGAAACAATTTCATTCTTCAAATTGTTAGTTCGTCATTATTTTCAGGAGCTTCACCCTTGGTTCTTGTATTCTGCTTATCGTTTTTTTGCCGTTAATTAATTTACAACTGCGTTCGTAAATAATATGACATGGCAGATACCGTGCATTATTTCTTTCGATTCATGCGGAAACTCTTTCCACAAATGTCAGTGATCACGCATATTTTTTTTTAAATGTTGTCGTTTGTCACCCTTTTCCTTTAAAAACTCTCATATTTCTCCCTTTCTTATCTACACACTGAGAATATTCACATTGTGTTGCAAGATCCACGCTCTACCATAGTATTGTTCCTAAATAATTTTTTTTTTTTTTTTTCGTACCGTCAAAAGGACATATTCGGTTCACATCGGCGTGATATTTACATCCATTAAATTACTGAAGATGTAGCATTGTACTGTAGTTGTAACACTTATATGTCCTTTGCAAGCATTTTTCGACTAGCAAAAGTCGGCGATGCTAGTAAGTAAGAAGACTTCAGGAGTTGTTAAGAGGTGTAGCATATGCAAACATTGAGGCAGACAATCGCACAGTGCTCGATTTCAAAAGAGGGTAGACGTTGATACTGCTTCGTGCACCGACACCGGGATCTTAAGAGCCGGCGAGGGTGAATTAAGGTGAATATGCAGCTGCGAAGGAATGCTACGGAGGGGGAAACCGGATAGCCCCGAGAAAACCCGCCGGCCAGCGGCAACGTCCACCGCGTTTCCCCAATGTGAAAATCTGGGAGTTGCCCCGCCGGGAATTGAACCCGGCTCGCCGTGGTGGTAGGCGAGTGGTCTAACCATTGCGCCGCCGCGGCCCCTCCGTGCGTTTGCCGCAGGAGCTTCGCAGCGCAGACACGCACGAAACGACGCATTCGAAGTAGTCGAGGAATCCGCCCCCCGGATACGCTTTGACCTCTCGCCCGAAGACCTTTTCAAGTGGCCGCGACCAGACGCGTGTCGCTTTGACCGTGGAAGTCGCGGGGGTTGGGGTGGTGGTGGTGAAGCGAACGACGACGGGAAGGGGGTGATGGTGGAGGTTCGTCGGCACGCCGCAGGGCTACCACAAGAGGACCTCTAACGACCGGCTGGGATCTGTCCCGCATCGTGTGTTTGTCTTCGGTCGGGACCCGCAGGGGCAAGCAGCTGACTGCAAACAAGCTCCTCGGAAATCATAGGCTCTGGCCGTTCCCTCCGAGCAACCCTTGCTTCTCCCACTCTCTCTATCTCTCTCTTCCATTCTCTCTCCCTCTCCTTGTGTCTCTTGCACACAAATATACGGCTGTGTTGCAACCAGGCGTAATAAGAAAACTACCATCTCTTCGCCCGCTGTCCAAGTCTTCCGAACAGGCGGAGTCACGTGTATTCATGGCATTTGATGCAAAATAAGTGCAGCGAGACGTGACGTCTGACATGTTGCACTGGCGAGTCACCTCCGACTTCGACGCAGAATTAACCCGTTCGGTCCCTGTGTCCGTAATGCAAGACATGTTCCGCGTGAATTATATTTATGATCGCCACTGTACACAACAAGGAATCAGTAGCCGGTTCTTTAAGGGTCTTACATGTGAGAAACGTGATTTTTTAAAAATAAAATCTGCATCTCTTATTTGTTAATGATAAACGCTGACATTGACAAACACGCAATATGTGTTCACCGGCTGCTAGAAATACTCTCTGTACAAGTACAGTTCCCATCGAAAATGAAAACAATTGAAACACTTGAGCTCGTAACTGAATGCGGGACTGTGAGAGTTAGTTTAAAAATTGTAAAGGTGAAATTTATTTATATGTTTATTTACATTCCGTTGATCCTTCGTCAGACATGGTGGCTTCAGGATAAGGGACAAGTCAAAATAAGTACTTAGTCTACCATATCGTATGAGCAATATACATACATATAATAAAAAACCAACAAAAGATTGAAAAAAAAATTTTTTTAGACATTTACAATTTGTACATCATTATTACATGAGAATTACTTCCAGTAGATTACAGAAAATGGAAAATGCAATTTCCAGATACAGACACACCACATACCCGACGCCCATTTACATAAACATGTAATATTACCACTTGCAAATATATTTTATGTAAGAAGCAGAGTAAATATGTTTATTTTGTACACAATACGTTCTCGTAAAGAGGCATATTACTGTTGCGTCTAGCTTATAGAAGTCACTGAACTCGAGAATTTTTTTTTCAGTCTCTAGAAATGCCACCAACTTCTCGTCGATGAATTTTTCCGCTTCGAATATAGGCTTCAACCCACCGCTATGTTTTTGTAGATGGATTCTCGAGTGATAGGCCTAAATGTGGCGAATATTACAAGTACGCATTTTATCGCATTATTCCCATTTCCATACCGCATTTTCATTGTGGTAATATCATCCCATCTCGTACAGTCTTTAGTCTGGCCGGAATGGAAAGTTCTGTCAGACGATAAACAAACACCAATCTCATCCATAAGCTTTTTTTTTCCTTCGAGTAAATGAATATTTTTCACACACAAGTAAATTAAGGCAAATCGCTGTGGAATATAAAAAAAATTGTAATTTTATTTTAACAAGCAAATATTGCAGATTTCGTGTTTTTTTTATGAATATAAATATACATCATTTTATATGTTTCATTTTGGAGTTGTTGGCAAACCCGCAAGACTTCGCTTGTAGTATTATAAAATATGTATAGCAAATATTTTCAAATTGTTTTTTTTTTAAACGTAACAGAATATAAAAATAAAGTTATTAACGATATGAATTTTTCGTGTGGATGTTATTTGCTTTCGTTCTCGAGGAAGATAAACACCTGATACGTGGTAATTGCGTCCTCTTGCAATATGTACGAAAATGTTAGAGAAAAGTTAGAGGATCGTAAAAACGATCGAGTTTGATTTGAAGCATCAACAGAGTGTGAAATAAAGAGTTTCTCAATTAACGCAAGAATGATGTTATATTTGGTGTTACAAAATACTTTAGGAACGGACCCGAACCAGCTCGTTGCTGAGCAAAACCTCTTTGGAGAGAATTACGTTATTCTTTTGTCTTTATTTCACTCACAAAAAAAAAGAATTTTTTTTTTCAGGCAATTTGTTTACGTGTGGTGTTTAGACGAGACGTGTAATTATTGATTGTATCAGAGTTAAGAGAGTTTTTTTAATGCTGGAGTTATACATTTATAATTCCAAAAAGAGAAAAAAGAGAAAATTCATTTTCAGTGAAGAGTTAAAGAAACAGTTTTGGAACAGCTTTAAGAATATATAAATGTAATGCTATTTTTATGTGTTCTCTTTCATCTTGTCAGTTACTTACAAGTGTCCTCTTTTTTTTTTTTTGGTGTCCTCTTTTTGGGTGCCTTTGATCTAGCATCCGCAAAGAAATTGTTCGCAACTTTACTGTACGAGTGTATACGGAGAGTGGGAAAACGCTAATGGTAAAGTTCATTCCCATTCATCCACGCTAATGTTCCTGCGTTTGATCAGGAAACTATCAAATGAGTAGAAGACTTCCCAAATCTGCATAGCAACGGCGCCATTCTTGTAGCCAGGTATGTGGTATTATTCCCATACGATATATGGGTTTTAAACTTCCAGTTCAGTGTAAGAAGTTTACCAGAATTTTTTTTTTTTTTAAGTGAAGGGCTAAAGACCCTGTCACACTGTCGAATTGTCGCATTCATCTATATTTGGCAATACGATTTGAAGACAAAATATGGCCATCAAATTTGTTCTTCCAATAAATTTGATCAAATAATCTTGAATGTGTTTGAAAATGTGTCACACTGTCGAATTTGTTTACTGGGATAATCTAATTTGAATTATTATTTTTAAAATATGTTCATAGCAAGATATCGTTTTTGTTTGTCCAAGCAGTCCTTTACAGGAAGAAATGTAAGGAATTTTGTAATTTATTTTGGCTTCTTTACTAAATTAAAATGTTATCTATAAGATATATTTCTTGCACAATGGAATTTAATGTGTCTGAGTTCGTAATATTATGTGCAATATTCACTTAAAACAGCATTCATGCACAGGCAGCTTCTACATAAATTAATTATCTTCATAACGTACTAAGTTTCCTGCAATTCTGCGTTATTTTAAAGTTTCTTGGCGCCCATTTTTTGTCGTGCCCGATTCTGATTGGCTGAGACCGTCAAGCATCAAAGACATTTTAGAACCGGTCAAATCTTCAAAAATTTTTTTATGGATGAAGCCATCCAACTTTCCCAGACAAATATGGCGGCGTTTATGACGTTTCGATGACGTCATAGCCGTCCAACATTATTTGACAAAACTTATTGGATGCAGTTTGACGGAAAGATTTGACCGCGTGACAGGGGCTTAAAAGAGGCGGCCGAACCTCCATGATTGCAACACACGTTAGATAAGTATACATAGGAGAAATGGCGTTGAGTTTCGTTTGACGTGGGCGTGAGCCCTCGCTTATTGGTTGCGCCAGGCTCTGGGGACAGGGCCTTGTGTCTAATTCGCTACCACTTTATAATAGAAAAATTGTGATACACGCAAATAACTTTATACTGGGCAACAGTGGTAAACACAAGAATTTTGCAGGCTAGTTCTGGGTTAGCTATTCATCATGATTAGAGACCTGAAGAAATCGAGGATTCATTTTGGGACAAGCTAGGATTCAAAACACGTGCGTTTATATAACTTTAGCCATGAGTCCACGCTGTGTTTGACACCTGCTGGAGAACGGTGTCCAATTGTTGCCTACCACTGTGACAGCATGCAACCAATGCGCAGTTGATATCAGCATATTTGTACATAAGACTGTAGAGTCTAGCCTGAAGGTCTTCGAACTCGCGAATTTTTCAGGTGTCTAATCATGATAAATTATTTACAAATTTACCGCCTCGTGCTGGGATTAAAATAGCGCAACAGACGTGAAGTGATGGGCCCGAGACGCGAGTTAAATAATTTTACAGCCAATCAAGATCGAAACTTCTGTGATTTAAACGCGACAATAATCCCCCGCGCATCAATATTTCCGAATAGAAAATATTTCTTATTTATTCCATCGCGGGTGCCACACGTTTGTAAATCTGTCAAACCCGCCATTATTGTTGTGCCATAGTTTCACATGGGCTATTATTTACAGCATTAATAAGCAGAGCAACATATTTTTATGTCTAATGTATTTACAGCCATATTTTCACGCCGAAAGTACCAACGGACATGGAAATAATTTTTTTGAAAGTATAGCAAGATAAGAAAATAATGGCAATATTATGTCCATCGTGAAACAGGTTAGTATGTAAAGGCAAAACTATTTATAAATAATATACAAAATATTGATTGCGAGGCTTTAATATCTAGTCTTCACATTGACGCATCTCATTGACAGCATATGTCGTGCTGTTGTGATTCCAGCATCAGTGAATACGTACAGAGAGAACGCACTAGTATTAAGGGTTTTTATTTTCCAGTCATCCATGGTAGCATTTCTAGATTTGCTCAGGAAAGGGTCAAATGCATATGGAAGTTCTCAACTTTGTACATTACTAGCCTGNAAAGGGTCAAATGCATATGGAAGTTCTCAACTTTGTACATTACTAGCCTGAAATGTGATTATTTTTTATATACTATGTCTAAGTTAAATATCCATACCAGTTCAGGAATATCACTGGTTAATGTTTTACAGTCGGTTAACTTCACTGGGAACTTAAAATACGGCTCCAGGTTTCACCACTCGCTCTTGCGCCTTGAGGTGAACTATCCCATGCCAACCCTAGTTGCGACTGGCACCGATTTCGTATTGGCCGGGTCGTCGGCTGGTTGGTAACATAACGTGCACTGACTAGCGAACGGCATTCAAACACGTCGCCGAGGAGTGACGCCATTTCGCTCGCGCGTGTGCGGCTGGAGTTCGCCCAAANGACAGGGCCTTGTGTCTAATTCGCTACCACTTTATAATAGAAAAATTGTGATACACGCAAATAACTTTATACTGGGTAACAGTGGTAAACACAAGAATTTTGCAGGCTAGTTCTGGTTTAGCTATTCATCATGATTAGAGACCTGAAGAAATCGAGGATTCATTTTGGGACAAGCTAGGTTTCAAAACAAGTGCGTTTATATAACTTTAGCCATGAGTCCACGTGGTGTTTGACACCTGCTGGAGAACGGTGTCCAATTGTTGCCTACCACTGTGACAGCATACAACCAATGCGCAGTTGATATCAGCATATTTGTACATAAGACTGTAGAGTCTAGCCTGAAGGTCTTCGAACTCGCGAATTTTTCAGGTGTCTAATCATGATAAATTATTTACAAATTTACCGCCTCGTGCTGGGATTAAAATAGCGCAACAGACGTGAAGTGATGGGCCCGAGACGCGAGTTAAATAATTTTACAGCCAATCAAGATCGAAACTTCTGTGATTTCAACGCGACAATAATCCCCTGCGCATCAATATTTCCGAATAGAAAATATTTCTTATTTATTCCATCGCGGGTGCCACACGTTTGTAAATCTGTCAAACCCGCCATATTTGTTGTGCCATAGTTTCACATGGGCTATTATTTACAGCATTAATAAGCAGAGCAACATATTTTTATGTCTAATGTATTTACAGCCATATTTTCACGCCGAAAGTACCAACGGACATGGAAATAATTTTTTTGAANATTTTTATGTCTAATGTATTTACAGCCATATTTTCACGCCGAAAGTACCAACGGACATGGAAATAATTTTTTTGAACTGATAGCAAGATAAGAAAATAATGGAAACATTATGTCCATTGTGAAAGAAGTGAGAATGTAGTGGCAAAACGATTTATAAATAATATACAAAATATTGATTGCGAGGCTTTAATATCTAGTCTTCACATTGACGCATCTCATTGACAGCATCTGTCGTGCTGTTGTGATTCCAGCATCAGTGAATACGCACAGAGAGAACGCACTAGTATTAAGGGTTTTTATTTTCCAGTCATCCATGGTAGCATTTCTAGATTTGCTCAGGAAAGGGTCAAATGCATATGGAAGTTCTCAACTTTGTACATTACTAGCCTGAAATGTGATTATTATTTATATAATATGTCTAAGTTAAATATCCATACCAGTTCAGGAATATCACTGGTTAATGTTTTACAGTCGGTTGACTTCACTGGGAACTTAAAATACGGCTCCAGGTTTCACCACTCGCTCATGCGCCTTGAGGTGAACTATCCCATGCCAACCCTAGTTGCGACTGGCACCGATTTCGTATTGGCCGGGTCGTCGGCTGGTTGGTAACATAACGTGCACTGACTGGCGAACGGCATTCAAACACGTCGCCGAGGAGTGACGCCATTTCGCTCGCGCGTGTGCGGCTGGAGTTCGCCCAAACAAGCGGCTGTTCTACTTCTGTACGCTCGAGTGTTCTGCGGCCACGCCGCAATCGCCGACAGGTTAAAAAAAGGAACTCCTCGTGACTCGCGCGGATGAAATTCGTGACTCGCGCGCCAGCCCAGGTTTCATCTCTGTACGACGTTCTTTTCTCCAGTCCCGGTCGCCCCCGCCTGCCAGCTGATGCACTCTGGGCGTTAGTTTCGCAATGAGCTCGCGCTCCTCCGTAATTGTTGCCGGCAGCCCAGCGCACAATCCGGCGACCCATCCGCGAAATGTCAGTGGAACGTTTTTAATTGTCCCGTATTAAGTGCCTCNTGAGCTAAACTTTATCAGGCGTGGATCGCGACCCGACTACCACTGTATCTTCCATGACCTCCTGCCGTATGTGGGTGTAGGGCGGGGGGGCGGAGGGAGAACTTTTAAGGGTCGCGCTATAATGAGAAGTGACGAAACTGGCAACTAGTGAACTGTTGGTTAACTGGTGCCAATTAGCGGAGCCGCTTTGGTGTCTAGCCAGCATCCCTCCCCTCCTTTCTCATCCCCTCCCTCTCAACCACGAACAAACCAAACACGAGGTAACTGATGAAACTAACCTGATTTAGCACTGCGAACCACGAGGTGAAGCGTTTCGCAAATTTGCCCNTCCCTCTCAACCACGAACAAACCAAACACGAGGTAACTGATGAAACTAACCTGATTTAGCACTGCGAACCACGAGGTGAAGCGTTTCGCAAATTTGCCCGAGAAACAATACAACGTGTACACACGGGATGCAACTGTGTAACAATGAACAAGTTGCAGCTGCAGGTTCGTCACGAGCAGAATTAAATTGCAAAGATGCAACGCCCGAGTATATGCGCGTTGTGTAACAAAGGCGAAGACCTGTAACGATTGCGAACAAACATGTAGTCAAATATTTTCAAAGAAAAATTTTTTAGGTTTTTCCAGACTTGTAATACTTTTAATACCGTAAGGCGGAACAGTAGGCTCCCGATGTCAGTAAAAACTAATAGAAACGCCGTAATGTGTCCCGAGAATTTCCAAGAAATAACTTGATGGAAAATATTAAAACAAAACAAACATGTACAACGGCCGGCAGCAAGGCAAGACACATCACCATATGGTGTAGCAATGCTAGGTGATAATTGAACACCCGCCGACAAGGAAAGGTATATACGGATTACAATCTGATCACACATGCACTCTGAATTTGAAATAGTACAAATAGTTTCATATCTCTGAAACCAAGTGACCGTCATTTCGCTTATAATTTTGTGTGGCTGAAGTTCGTTTTTTTAATTGGTGATTTCCGTCGTATTCCAGTGAACGTCATTTTTTTTACAATCCACAGTGTCCCACTTAATTCGATTGATCTGATAGTTGGTAACATAGACGAAATATGAGATGGAGCGATTTTTTTACCTCTACGTAAGTTAGCAGCATTGTCTCACCCGTCGCCAATTGAACTGTCAAAATTTCACTGTGAAAACTATAAAAAAAATTTGTCTGTTTAAATTTTGATTTCCAACTAATCCACGCTCTAGTATTAAAAAAAAATATATTGGCAATATCTTGCATATATTCTGGATACATGAAAACTTTGTCACAGAAAGTCTACATACGCCCCAATATAATATTTACATAGTTTAATAACCTCGAATCCATTCAGCATTGTTTTGATAGNAGAAAGTCTACATACGCCCCAATATAATATTTACATAGTTTAATAACCTCGAATCCATTCAGCATTGTTTTGATAGTGCTATTGGCAAGAAATCAGTCAAATGCTGGGACACGCTGAGTTTTCACTGTGCAACCGACGTAAACACTCTATCCCCATACTGCTTCATAGATACTTCCAAATTTTCTGAAGCCCCGCTCAAGTTCTACTGCAAACAAAGCTTAACCGAGTCTAAAAAAATTACACTAAAGGGACAGCGCACCGCATTCATGCAAACTTATTTTTAACAATATTTTGCAAGATAACTATTTCTTACTAGTCAATACAAACAAACCTATTTTCTCTGTTTTTCCGTATCAATTATATAGGGAATTTCATTGTTTATAGTTATAATATAAGTAAAAGCTCAATTTAAACGAGAATAAATTAATTTCATGCTATCAGAAGTAATTTTAAAAGGTTTGATGCGTGACGTAAACGGGAAACAGTCGTGCATGTCAAACAATGGGTGGTTCTTCAAGGGTTTTTATATTCGAAAAGTTTGAAGATACTGAGAACATACTGTAGCTGACATTCAGTGACTAGTATCAGAGGAACGTCTCTCATTATGATTCAGAGTGCGAAATGCAATTGTGTGTCGACGTGGGCTCAACTGGTTCGAAGCACTTGTTTGACGTCATACACGAGGCGTTGCATTTCTGGCTTCTAGAATGCCTTGCCGCGTTCAAGCGGTACCTGCAGTTTTGACACAATCTAGCACGTCCTAGTAAAGATTTTAGCTGAAATATATTAGAAAATTTTTTTGAAAACAATGGAATCGTTCACTTCTGTTCCCACTGCATCTGTATCGGACACGTAGTATTTTTTTTAAATACGAAAACTCCAAACGAACTTACTACTTACGCAAGTACCTATCTTCCGTGATTATGGTAACCGTTTGACATGCCGCGTGTTACTTCTAGGCCGTCCTCTTAATATTCTCAAGACACGAACGTGAAGGAAATTGATAAAGAAGGAAAACGAAGCCATTAAACTAATTTTAGTTCGGACTGACCTCGATTATCTGGGACATTAAAGACTTCTGGTACTCGAGCGCACAATCTTCTACAACCTCGGGCGTCCCTCATTATAATGCATTATCATAACAATTATGGCACGTCCCTCCTAACGAAACAAAAAGTGAAGAGTGGAAATTCGATAAACGATATATGTTCTANCATAACAATTATGGCACGTCCCTCCTAACGAAACAAAAAGTGAAGAGTGGAAATTCGATAAACGATATATGTTCTATGGAAGAGAGCAGAAGCTGGTTGTTGCTTAATGCATAGTTGTTTATGTCGCCATTCACCAAAAACCTTATCTTTTCTTTTAAATTTTGTGAAATGAAAAATTACTATTGATGCAAACTTCATGGTCTACANCATAACAATTATGGCACGTCCCTCCTAACGAAACAAAAAGTGAAGAGTGGAAATTCGATAAACGATATATGTTCTACGGAAGAGAGGTGAAGCTGGTTGTTGCTTAACGCATAGGTATTTTTGTTGCCATACACCAAAAACCTTATCTTTTCTTTTAAATTTTGTGAAATGAAAAATTACTATTGATGCAAACTTCATGGTCTACATCGTCGCTTCCACAATTTTTTTTATTTAAGCTCCACTGTAGTGCAGTGTAGGCACTGATTACATTGGTCTTATTTTTCCGCTTCTCTGAAATACAGGCAGAAATAACTGCGTTTTCCAACTAAACTAATTAACTTTCCTGGAATGAAATTCAACAAAATACCAAATGATAGGACGAAAATTAATACTAAAATTTTCTTTCACGAGAAACGATAAATAATGTGTTAGTGAGATTCTCAAAGTAAAGGAATAAGACGCCGAACATTTAACATAAACCTGTAAGAAAGAGAGAGAGACAGAGAGAGAGAGAGAGAGGGAGAGAGAGAGAGAGAGAGACAGACAAAGCATTTTCTGTGAAACGAAATTTCGAAGTATTGCATAAAGAAGTCAAGGAAAGTAGAAAACGCTGAAATAAATGATAAGACAATTTCCGTGGGTATATCATAAGAGAGGCAATTCGCAAAGAATAAATGAAATATTGTACTAGTACGGAACGTTGCCAATGAAAAATGTAGAATAAAAGACTTCATCAAAAATGTCACGTCCATTAGATAAAACGAGAGCTCACAAGAAAAATAGTGGCATCTATGGGGGAAAAAGAGGTGTAAGAAAGAAGCAAAAAAGGAAATATTCTCACGAATCTAAGGCTAAAGGAACATCGTTGGTACGAGTATGAATGGAAATAGGGTTCTGGCGTCGTTGGAAAATGTTAAAAACCGATTAAACATGCATGAAAAAATATTTACCTGTGCAGTTCAGCCTGAGTTAAATTTAACTGCTTCTACAATGCTGACGTCACGTTCAAGACTAGAGGGTTAATTTGACAGATTCAGATGGGCAGAGTTATTTGACTCGAAGAATAATGTTCATTTTATAAGCATAGGGTGTGCCAAATCGATAAACAGAGTCTAGGGACGGGAGTAAAACCTTACCATCAGCCATCTGGGTTCTGTCAGCCATCTTTTCCTCTATGTTAGATGTCGGTAACCTTTATCTTAACCTTTGACCTTGACCCCGGTGAACTTTAACCTTCAAAACCCAAAAAATCTAAAAAAAAAAAATAATTAAAAATTAACAAGGACATAAAACTTGAAAAAAAAAAATTTCAAAAAATAAAATGTGAAGTTTTGGACATAGCGGGGTCCGGAGCCAAATACATCATGCTCAGTCATTCCGGTATTCCGGCTGCCATGTTATGACGTCACCCAACCACCATATTGAATCCACATGACCTTGATATTTGACCTTGAAATTTACATGTGACCTTGAATAACCTTAAAACCAAAAAATCCCAAAAATCACAAAAAATTATAAAAACTTTCAAAACTTTATAAATAATTCCAAAAATTTCAAAAAATTATAAAAAAAATTATTTCAAAAAATTTACATTTCTGGAGGTTTCCACCGTACAATGTCCAGTATACAACTGGTCTCATCAGGGTTTGGGAGGCTCGCTTTTCGAGGGATGAAGAGTGGTGGCCATATTGGTTTCATAGACATAAGGTAAGTCAAATCAAAAATATGCATTTATTATTCAATTTTAAAAAAATTTAGTTAAAAAATTATATATTTTTTTATTTGTACTCAAGAGTATTGCGAAAACATGCAAAAGACTCTCATTCAGTTACTACATTTTTAGTCTCCTCTCTATAAGTATAATTATTATCTAATGTCAGAATATGTAAATAATTCTCTCAGAAATTTTTTTTTTAATATTTGTATATGTTACCAATCAAAGGCTTTCATACGAGTAGCTACCACCTGCCCAAGTCATGTTATAATCATGGAATGGATCAACATCTACCATAACTTTTATAGTGCTACCAATAGTGCTAGGCCCTTAAGACTTGGAATGTACGATGGGCGATAAACACTCTTATCTCATGTGCTTTTCTTGAACAACAATCCATCAGACTTTCGCAATATTTCCATAAATCTGCACCACAATAATCACCACTCACACCAATCCACAAATGAATCCACAACAATCCACACACAAATCCACAAAAATTTCACACACCAATCCACTCGCCAAATCTACACACCAATTCACACACCAACCCACACGCCAACCCACACACCAATCCATACCAATCCTCACACCAGTCCACACACCAATCCATGCAAATCCACGCCAATCCTTCGCAATCCACTCCACAATCGCTCCACAATCCGCTCCACAATCCGTTCCCCATGCTCCACCTTCTCCACAATTGCTACACCTGCTCCACATGCTCAACAAAAACCCATGCCAATCCTTTGATCAATTCCAATCCTTCGATCAATCCCTATCCTTAGCAATAATACTCCGGAATCCACAGCAATTCATGTCAACTCTTCGATAAATCCCAATTCTTCAATCAATCGTTCAGTTTGTCCCCCACCCATATGTATAGCAATTACATACGTTCGCCAACTGTCTCCAAATTTGTGCATGCCGACAGAATTAATGTTTTGTATGCAGTCAACTATCCATGCATTTTTATACTTATGCCTTTATTATTATTATTCTTATTCTATACGCAGATCTTTCCGGTAATAGTCGAGTGCTCATAGCAACACTTAAGAGTTGTGAGGGAAAAAAGGACACGACACACAAAAATAAAATAAAACCTTTTATTTTATTATAATAATTTAATATTATTATTTTGTAATTACAATTTCAGAAGAAAGCAGTTCATCACATTATGCGATATATCCCTGATTCTTCAGTTTATCAATGATTGAAATATGTCGTTAATGTACGTGAGATCCCAGCGTTTTTTAAGATCAATCAAATATCCGAGTTTATCAAACAGGTTCATTCGGGTCTTCGGGGAATAGGTAGCCAGCATTCTCGGCGTATTCTGCCTTCTTCATGTCGCTCCTTGCAGCAAATGTTTTGGAGGGGCGTGCCAGTGCATCGAGAAAATCGCCATCATCGTATTCAGCACTATCACTGTCTTCATGTTAATTTTCATCAATGATCTCTTCATGGTCATCTGCACCTCCTGTTTTGTATTCCGTACTAAATTTTCTTTCCATTGTAGCAGGAGTTGTATGATCATTTGTATTTAGATCCGACGACCGTTTATTTTGAAGTTCGTCGACTTTACGCGAGTTTCTTGCAAGCGTACATCCCACACAAACTGGCTCTACAGCACTCATTCCGTCTTTAGCATTAACAGTCTCATCGTAATCGCCTGTCGAATCGGTACCCGCAGATGCAGCAAGAGGTATCGGCGGCAACACTTGCTGACTACCTGTAGATGAATCGTTGCATATCTCGGTACGTTATTTCAATGTATCGCCTTGCACAAACTGCATGGGACCAATGTCACAATGCTTCATCGCGCGAAAACGACTCTTCGTACAGGCCGTTCTCTCATTCCGATGAGCATGTTGGCCATAGGTGAAAACTCGATCATAGAATTGGCACTTGTGGCGACCAGTTAACGATGGTGCAGGTCGCGGCTCCATGATCGTTGAGGTCAAAGGCAGGCCTTCGTATTCGCAATTCATCTTCGATGTATGACGAGAGAGCGCTTCTAAATCGAAGTTCACCTCATGGTGTCAGAAGTCATTTTTTCTATATAAATGCGGTTCTTTTTAAAGTAAAGAGAAGAGCTTGTGCCCACAAAAAGACTTCAACAACAAAATTTATATGTAAAAAAAAATATGGGAGCATCTGAAAAAACCTACATACTCGTTCTTTGCTGAAGAAAACACGCAGATTATTATGTATACATAAATATAGAAATATAACATTATTTTTAATCTATTTTATACATAAATATCTATAGGAATATAAATATGTATAGATATGTAAATAAAGATTAATTTTAGATACATTCTAAATATAATTGATTATATATAAATATGGGAATAGAAAATCATTTTTAATTTGTATATTTTTATATACATAAGCCCATAGCCATATTTAAGTTTAATATTGAAATTTAAGTATCTGCGTGTTTTGTAAAACACAGTTTTTATCTTTCAATTTCACGTGTATGCGCTGTGAGGAAAACTTTCCCGGCTCCAACCAAGTTTGGTTATGCCGCACAGAGTAGTTAAAATTACAGAGGGGAAATAGCCCGCTCCTGTCTGGAACTCCAACCGGACACCCCAGAAAAAAAATGGCATCCCTGGCCAACGGAATGTCAGAACGCTGTTCCGCCAGCTAATTCCTGTTAGCACAGGATTCACAACAACCCGTCGCGTCCGTCGGTCATCCGTCCTTCAATCCCATGACCGACGGTCAATCAAAGGTGTCCGTATATACTACCCGTTCCTCCGTCAAAACCTTGGCAAGCTTTTAACATTTGGCGGAGGGAAGAAAGGCGTTACAGCCTTAAAAAAAAGTTTCTTTTTGTNTTAAAAAACAGTTTCTTTTTGTTACCCGTTATTCCGAGTTATTAGAAGGCTGTGTGGAATGTGTCGTGTTTGCGTTACATTTTTTTTGTGAAGGGATGTTGTCACGTCGAGAACACGAGCTCCTTCCGTACGAAAGCAAATGCGATAAAATAATTCTTGTGTCACTAAAAAAAATAATAACTGCCACTAATTTCCGTTATTAACGTGTATTTGTGTGTTGCATATTTGTACACACACGTTGCCAACAATAATTTTTTGCTTTTAAGAGAGGAATTTTTTTTTTCAATTTCAAAACAGTTTGCTTTTTATCAGTTTGTAGCAATGAACTTTCGACGGACGTACGAAGTCTGTACGTAAATCGCTTGGCTGGGAGACGGACTGACGCGACGGGGCTGTCGTAAATCCTGCCTAACTTAATTCTCCAGCCGTAAGCCCAGCAAATACGGAACATTTCGCGGCAATCAGGCGCGAGGTCCGTCCCAGAAACCCTCGCGCGGCCAACCGAAGAATGAGTAGGCCTTCGCCCGCGTCAAAGGACCCGCCACGCCGTTTCGTCTTTGCGCCATCTACTCTGCGGTCGCAGCAGGCCCGTGCACAAGTACCCTGCAGATGGGAAGCCTTGTATATCGGGAGACGCGAGCAGTCCGGCAGATAGGCGTGGGAAATGGAGGCGATGGGCCGGGAGGAAGAAAGACCCAAGTTAAGGTTTTTCACCCTAATCAAATAATTTCATTTTAGCTTTTTCACCACAATCAAATAATTTCATTTTAGTTTTTTCAAATTGTAGTTGATTTATATTTAAGAAAACATTTTATAAGAAGTTTACTGAATTTTTATATTAATTTTTTATTTCCTTTATTAATTTTAATTATTTTTTTTAAATCAATCAAAATTGAAATTTAATTAATATAAATTTAGTTTTTTACCCCCAGTGGGAGATTTTAATTTAAAATAATAGTTTGGCAACTAAAATGTTTCGCCAATAGATAAGCGCTATTGTCGAATGTGTACCAGACGTTCTCAATTTCCTATGTTAAAGAAACAAAATAATTGTAACAATCATAAATCATATATAAAATAACTAGGTAACTAAGTAAAAATCATTATCTTTTATTATTCACGTAGCTTAAAATTTTCATTATAGGTGACCTCTTAGGAGCACTGCGCACCTGGCGGCGGAAAATTTCCATATGCTAAACTCTCCCATAAGAAATCGCGTTTCGTTCCTGACTTAAGTAAAATTAACCTCAGTCCGGCTGAACGGCGTGGGAAATAATAGAGGCGGGGGGCTGGGGGGAAGAAAGACCCGGACGAGGGCTCGACGTAACCCATCGCCGACTACATGCCGTTGCGGGAACATCCTGCCGCGGCATGCGCACAGAATAGCTAATCGCGCAGAAGCCGAGTCGCGTGCCTGCCGGTCCTTCAGACATCAGCGTGCTAGCCCGCCCGTTGACCGCACGAGGCTCTGGGAACGTGCCTGTAGTTTACTCGCGGTATCTTCACACTTTTCTAATTAAACATTTGAAAAAAAATTACCCTATGCACGACGTGCTTGGTTGTTTTATAAATTCGGCATGTATCACAAGCGTTTTATACCTGTTTTAACATAACCTTACCTTATTTTTAGATAAAATGAATCCTATCTATAATTAATATTATTTCATTAATTTTTTTATGAATAAAAAACAGTGAGAAAATATGCGTGTTGGTAATGCTTAGTAAGAAATGGTTGTTATGCAACGTGAGTGTCCACGAATGCGGTGCGTTGTCCCTTTGGTGTAATTTGTCTAGCCTCGGTTAAGCTTTGTTTGCCAAAGGGGAAGGAATATCCTGAAAGCAGATCTTCAGCGGGGCTTCAGAAAAGTTGGAACTTACCGTGAACGCACTATAGCTTTTCTGATCGGGTAATGCACGCTGTGAAGGGTGTACATGTCGCATATTTGCCAACTCCAGCTGAACACGCCAGTAAGATGGCTTCGCCGGCCTGCAATATGCTGGGACGTCATTCGCCAATCAGCTCCTCGATACTGACGTACAAGACGGCAGCCCGATCAATTAGGAATACTCCACAACGTGCGACAGCCAATCGGACGCACGGTCGGTCTCCACAGCTTCGCGCGACCAATGAGCGACCGAGTTCGTTTGTGCCATTCCATTTCGCTTCTGTATACTTGGGAGCCGCGGTGGTCTAGAGATTAGGATACTCGCCTCCCACCAAGGCGAACCGGATTCGATTCCCGGCAGGGTCGCCTCTGGATTTTCGCATGTGGGAACCGTGGCGTGCGATGCCGCTGTTCGGCGCGTTTTCTCGGGGGATATCCCGTTTTTCATTATTTTATTTTTGCACCAAAACACTGCACACTTGCAAACATTACACGTGACATCATTGAATTTTACAGGTCCCTACTGATTCTCTGGTAACACATTTAAATACAATATTGTCACAAGAAATGTTATGCTGTGTGGTAAGAAACATGAACTTGTCACTCTGTTTCCAGAATAAAATATTTTAAATTATTAACATTTCCTTTTATATACAGTAAAATACCCGCGTAACGAAATCGAAGATTTTTTTTGGTAATCCTTTTTTATAAACAGGGAGTAGAGAAATTCTAATTGAAAAATCCACGGAAAGTCCTCTATTAAAAAAGCAACGTTTCCTTATTTTACGAAGACTTCTGGCTAATTTTTTTACAATTACTTTTTCATAGTTTCGTGGATTTTTTCTTACAGTCTTCAGATTCTTGGGCCCTTTTAGCATGGTCTTACTCTCCTAGTTTTGTATTCAGTGAAGAGTAATTGGCTTGTAACGAAGGTAAAGGAAAGAGGTGACGTCTTCAGATCGATCGATCGATATAAAAGCAGTAGTTTTCCAATGAAAGCAAGCAAGGATCTTCGTTTAAAAGGTTAAAAAATTCACAAAAATTCTATTTTTCCCTTTGAATGTACGTATTCACGAACTCAGCTTGTCACCTTTCCCTCAACGACTGTGTCATTACCCGTTAAAAATATCGGGAATTATTCAATTAGTGTGAGACTGTAAATATGAGTGTCTCTTATCATTGTAAGTGCAGGTAGATCAACACTCTCATCAATTATTGAAGTTATTTCCCCATCAGTGTGAAACTTACGAAGTTCGAAATTACCTTGCGGCGTGTAGGAATTTCTTAAGGTTTTTGGGGTCCATTAACGATCTCTTGTGATTGCAGGTTGTAGTAAACTGGAATCAACACCACAAAAGTGGTTTTCATAAGATAACGCCGAAGGAAAGGAGAGGATAAATTATACTTGACACACTATTGAGCGGCTTTAGCGTGATCACTCTGCCGTGACTTTGAACAACCGATTCAAAACAAATTTCAGTCAGTTGCATTAAAACTGAATATACCATATGTAAACTTACACGTTGGAAGAAACTAACAGGGCTAATTAAAATGGTAATATATAATTTAAACACAGCGCTGAATTGTTTTTGCAGATAACGACGTTTTATGATCAACACTATTGAAAATACATCGATAGATTTTATCCCAATTTTGAGCAAATGTAATATTCCTTGTGATTGTATATTGGGGAAGAATAGACTCCTGATCACATTCAACAAATTTATTGGTACTTAGATAATGTCCATTCAGGAAAGTTAAGCCGAAGTAACTTAAATATGAAAATTTCAGACATAACAGCAGAAAGCGGTGTAGCGGAGATTGTAGAAGCTCGTAGTGAAAGTTAAAATCCGTGAGATAATCCTCTTTCGGTTAGCCCTACTTGTCATCCCTCGTCAGAAGTGTGGGCACGTGTAGAGGATTTGGAATGCCCACGTGTAGACACGCAAGGTAATTGTAGCCTTCAAAAGAATGTTATACTTTTGATGTAAATAGATAACTGTCTCTCAATATTTTATAAATAGTTGCAGCGTAAACATTTTTTATTTTGAATACTTCCATAACGTGCAGTTCAATTCTAGCAGACACTTTATTAACCACGGCAAATATGAATAAACTGTTATCATGTGCAGGGATTGTGGTTGATGGTCATAATATAATGATGTGTGTGTATACTTGTGTTGACTACAAGTAGTGATGNCATGTGCAGGGATTGTGGTTGATGGTCATAATATAATGATGTGTGTGTATACTTGTGTTGACTACAAGTAGTGATGCGGACTTGTAACCTCATAACTGAAAAAAAACTTTTTCTTGGAATGTAGGTGTTTTTTTTCTCCCGTCTAATTATTTAATGTTCTTGATATAGTGTATGAAGTCATAAAATAAACTTGAATGTTATGAGTCTTCTGGAATTAAAAGTTAGGAATCGCGTGGTACTTAGCTACCCAGTTCAACTTAAACAGCTGGGGCGTAAGTTTTTACAGGGCACAGACACATCCTTTTCAAGCTTTGGCAAAACAAAAAAGGGGGGTATTTACAATCTTAAATTACAACGAATAAAGTATGGATGGCTTCCGTGAAAATTTAAAAGCAGACGCGACAGTTGCAATTCTGGAAATTCCCAAGGGATTGTGGACCTTAGAGTAAACGAGACTACTTTCGTTTCGCATGGGTCATGGTCCACAGAGCTTACTGTAATGCTAGTCTCGTTCACCGCGTACATCGCAGCAAATCATACCAAGAGAGCTGCCACTCCCATTCTCGACAGAGTTCCAGAAGGTAAGCACCTATTTTCAACAGTGATGTCACATCATGGATGGCCTTGAAGGGGATTATTCCCGGGACAAAAATAATTTATGCGCCCCGTTCTCCAACACGAAGAGAGGCGAGACTAGATCGACGTCAGGATGAGCAAGCAGTTGACAAACGATACGATGGTCGCAATTTGTCGCCTGATCGTTAGAGGGTGATATATAAGTAGAAACAGAAAATATTCGTGAGTTCATTGACCTTTAGGCTAGACTCCATATTTGTTTGCACACTCAAAGAGATATCAACTGCTCATTGGCTGCCTGTTTTCACACTGAGAGGTCGTGATTGGGACTGCATTTTGTTGCCTGTTTACTATTGGCTCACAGTCCTGGAGGAGGTGTCAAATAGGTCGTGAGCCAATTGCAGAAGTAATACTAAGATACATGTGTTTCAATTCTGGCTTGTCCCGAAATGAATCCGCGAATTTTTCAGGTCTCTATATATAAGAAATAATCACCTTTATTTGTTTTTTAAGAGCGTATGTTAGTCAGTTGGCCAACATAATTTTTCGGAAATCCCGTATCAAGACACTTATTCCATGTTTGCTCGGAATGGGGACAAAAACACACACACACACACACTTGAGAAGTACTACCAGACCTCACGAATGAACGTCCGGTACGCTATGTTGCATGACCAAATCCTTTTGGTATTCGAAAGGCACTGAGCTTTAAAATAAAATTATAACAAGAACTGATCTAACAAGCAGTCCGTGACTTAATGCCATGTATCAATTCGTTCACTTGTCAAATGTAGCATGTCGTGTCCTTGAATGGGCGGGGTGTCAGCCGACAGCAGCAGAGATCATAATGTCAAGGTGATCGGCATGGCGTTCGGTATTGCTTATCGTCGTCTTCAGCGTCAATCGATTCTTGGAAGGTCTTACCGTGCTTACACTCTAAACCTGAAACAGTTTAAATTGAGCGAAATCAGTGAAAACCAGTGAAAATTGCTCTACTGGTAACCAGTGTTAGATAACTAATTAATATGATTGCAGAATTTCGGTAGTTCCAGTGCCGTAAGTTATTTGTTACACAGTTTATTCTCTTAATTTTCCAGTTGGCAGTAGCTTATCAACTGCCTTGCAGTGAAATGTTATTTCACTAATAGATATAATTGATTCGAGCTTCCATATTATAACTGAGGAATACACCAAGTTATTCGGCATAAGGATACTATTTGAAATATTGTCGCTTACAAACGTTTAACTTGAATGTATGATGACTGTTAGAATAATTTCTGAGATCCGAGTCACACACTAAAGATTTTATCCACAAAAATGTCTGTTAACACACTGTACTACAAACCTGTGAGTCAGTGGGCTGAACTGTTATATACTTTGAAGCTATGTTATTAGCAGTAAATCTATATAGACTCCTACATTAACTGTAAAGATTTGTAATTATGTTACTGTAATAATCAACCACGTTTGACTGATTCCAGTGGAGTTATCTTCGCTGGTCTATATACATAAAAATAATTTGCAGCTTTTTAAAGAGTTAACCTAGAGGCATGAGTAGAGACCTGAAAAATTCGCGAGTTGAAAGACCTGCATGCTAGACCTACAGTCATGTGTACAAATATGCCGATATCAACTGCACATTGGTTGTCTGCCGTCACAGTAGAAGGCGACGATTGGACCAGCGTTCTCTAGGTGGTGCCATGCGCCGTGTGGGACCAATGGCGAAAGTTATATAAGCACACGTGTTTTCAATTCTAGCTTGTCTCAAAATGAACCCGCGAATTTTTCCAGGTCTCTAGGCATGAGCCATGGGCAAGCAATTGCAAATCTGTGCTCCAGAAGGGAGTTGAACCCAAACACACACCTGAGGGGAAAGATCGCAAGATCAGCGTTGAACACAAAATCAGCTCTAAAGCCTCTTCACCTATGCAGACGGGAAATCCTCCGTGTGTACACAGCATGCATGTCCATTCCGCGTGAACCGCTTTCCGACTGCAGATGAGTATCTACATTTCGGGAATTAATTTAAAGACAAGCAATATTTCTAATAATTTTTTTTTTTTGTATATATATAGTCCATTCATGGTTGCTTCCAACTTTTCTGAAGCCCCGCTAAAGTAATACTTCCAGGTTATTCCTCCGCCTCGTGCAAACAAAGCTGAAATAAGTCTAGCAAATACACCAAAAGGGACAACGCACCAGATTTGTGCGTACTAAGTTTGATAAAATTTTTGCATGAGAACTATTTCTTACCATGCGTTACCAATATACCTATTTTCTCTCTGTTTTTACCCATATTAGATGCAAATGAAATATTATTTACAGATGAATTATAAGTAAAATTTTAATTTAACGAAAAATAAGATAGTTGTATGTTAACAGAATAAATATAAATCACTTGTGATGTATGATTTACTCAGGAAACAACGAAGCATGTCATACATGGTGTGATTTTTCAAACGTTTGATTCAAAAAGTGTGAATATACCGCGAATAGATAATACATTTCGAAATCTATCACTACGGATCACTGAGATTCTCGTAAAGATATCGGCGCAAACTATACTTCAACATCCTGTATGCACACTTCCATTGCATTCCTATAGTTAGTAGAGACCTGAAGAATTCGCGCGGATACATTTCGGGACAAGCTAGAATTCAAAACACGTGCGTTTATATAACTTTATCCATTGGTCCACACGGTGTTTGACACCTCCTGGAGAACTGTGTCCAATCGTCGCCTCCCACTGTGACGGCAGACAACCAATGTGCAGTTGCTATAGGAATATTTGTACATAGGACTGCAGAGTCTAGCCTGTAGGTCATTGAACTCGCGAATTTTTCAGGCGATTAGGCATCCGCAGCGTGTTCTGTGCGAGAATTTACTTTTTTTTACCTGATTGGACTGTGCGAGAGTTATGCTATTCTGATCATACACATGTCGTGTGTTTCGCAGGCATGCGCATATGAGGCGTAACCATTAAATAAAATTAATAAATAAAATTAAACAAATTATTTATTAATTATTTAGAGCAAATAAAGAAATGTAGGCATGAGTTAAAGTGTTTTGAAACCCAAGTGCATTGGTAAACGGCTATTTAAAAACGTCCGAAGTCTGTACTTATTTACTTACTTCAGCCCACTGCGTATACCTCCGCCACGCCATGTTAACAACGTAATATTGCCATGGGTGTTAATACTCAGTTTATACTGCAAAAGGTTGTACTGGAACTACGTTGTTTGCTTTTATGGATGTCAAACAATGAAAAACTAATTTCAGCGAGAGCAAAAGAAAACTTTAACCCTTATAAAACATTAAGAAGCGTCTGTAGTTTACATCACTCAATGCCAACATAACTGTATTACACACAGTGCCCATAAGAAATGATTTAAGTCGTTTAATTCGAAAATTATATTTCCGTGACGTAGTAATTACAGCTCCAGTGCACTGTGCGATGGTTTCAGGTAACGTATGAATGTGTGTGGTATTTGTAAGTGGTAAGTTAACAATTCCAATACGATGACTGCGATGCGAAAAGCATTCTTGGGTATATGAATCGTAAATCAGATCTGTAACACTACGATATTAATACACGCGATGTAAGCGAATTTATTAAACTACAGATACCATTTTCTTTTCCTTTCATAGCGCAGAAAAGCCATAAAAATGCTGTTTTTAACCCTTTCAGCTTTTTTTATTTATTTTTTAATATATGTAATAGGTAGAGACCTGAAAAATTCGCAAATTAAATGATCTGTAGGTTATACTCCATTGTCGTATATAAAATCATGCAAATGTCAATGTTAATTGGTTGCGTGTTGTATTAGCGGAAGGCGGTGACTGGGTCTGCATTTTATTGTGTGTTTATTATCGGCTCAGAGTAGTTCATGAGGTGTAAACTAACGGGTGGGCCAATAGCATACGCAATACAAACGTACGAAGTTTTGAATTCTAGCTTGTCCCGAGATTAAACCGCGAATTTTCCAGGTCTCTAGCAATAAGACAAAAGTAAAAACTGGCGGTTCATATACAAACAAATTTGAAAAAATTGTATTCCCAAACAACTTATTTACTGAGTTGAGTCGAGATATTTGGGCGGCTCTTAACAACTAGGTCTTAAGAGCCTATGAGAGTGAAATGAGGTGAGGATGGAGCAGCGCCACAATGCAAGGACGGGGGAAACAGGAGATCCCCGAGAAAACCCGCCGACCAGCGACATCGTCCGGCACGAGTAACCTCATAACATAAATTTAAAATCAGGCGGCTAAATATTACGTCAGTAGCACTAAAAATGTTAAAATTAGCCTTTGAAATAATTTCCTAGCCAAAACGGCATACATTTCAAAGTAAATCCTGACTAGAATAGTGGCTCTCAAGATCTCGTTGTTCAGAGCCGCCCAAATCCCTCAACTTAACTGACAAGAATAATTATAATAATGTTGGCATTATCGTAGGAAGCACAGTGCCGTGCCTTAAAGTCATATTAAATGTGAAATGTTTAAATTTGTGGAGTTCGAAATAAATTAGTTTCATTTCTGTTTATTTCATGCAACAAGAATAATAACTGTGCCAGTATTATTTTTACGGGTCTAAAAATTTCACAGTACCATGAGGTTTATCGATCCTAGGTATGGTCGATACTAGATTTCCAAAAGAGCTCAGAGTACGCAGAAAAATATAGAGTCTAAGGGGATCTTTCCAATTAACTGTATTAACTGGAAACAGCCTCTACCAATCGTGTGAAAAAAACCGCTCACAACTTAATTTCGTACAGCTAAAAGTCAGTGATATTTTGCTAAAAGATTTCGAGACCAGCTAGAGTTGAAAGCACTGTGGGGTCGTCCAGCTTTTTTGATTGGCTGAAGCATATTCGGGTCCGCGTTAACTGTTAGCGCACGAATCACGAAGGTGAAGTGTCGGAGTTACGGAATCCTGAGTGGCTCAGTCAAATGCGGAAGCGTTCACATATTCCATTTTGTTTCTTCGAGGAACTTAACGAATGCCTAAAAAATGTCCACAGATGTGCAGGCGAGACACTTGTCGGATTTCAAATAAATTGTCTCCAAAGAAAGTCCCCCTGGAGCTTCAAGAAACATTTTAGCTGAATTCAGACTTCGTGTTGTAAAAGCTTTTGAAATTAGAATAAGTCAAAGTTTTAAGTAACATTTCTCACATTTAAAATTAATTGTTATTTTATCAAGCTACTACTAATGTCATGCGACAAAACAATAAATAACATATCCTCAAAATAAAAAAAATAAAAATGACATTTGAACAGTCTTAACAGTGAGTTTTTTTTTAATACCCGAATTCAAGTTTTCCATAAATGAATTTCACTTTAGTTAGTTTGTGTATCCCTTTTTGTCTAACGAACTGGCAAACGCCAATAAGAAAAGCGCGAACCCTTCTTTTCGTATTGCAAAATCGGCGTCCCGCGTTATTCGAAGAAAATTCTCCAAAGCCGCCAACCCAGCCAGTCTTCAGCTCCTGTGATTTATTTCGTCGCGTTTGGTATTCCAAGATAAGGTTTTTTTCTGGTAGATTCACGCAAAACTGCAAAACTCAAAGGCTCAACTGAAAAAGAAGGGGGGTTACTTTATTTAGCTCTACTCGAATGCCCGGAATATTCGCTAACGTACGGCGTCTCTTCGTGCAAACAATTTTTATTTGCCCTCGCATAAAGAAACGCGATAGGAGCAGTACGTTTTCCACAGTGTAACGGAAGCAAAGAAAATTTCACGTTTTAGTGTTCACTTCCAAATTAATGCTTTGCAATTTGTATTTTATGAGCGGATGCAAATAACGCGCTCAGTTACACGTAGGCTAGATTTCAAAGTTTTCCCTGTAAGTTCAAGCGGATTGTTACAATTTATTGGCAGCGTTATATCTCTGTAGAACAGAGTAAATAAGTGGATTGGAGTGGAGTGGAGAGATTTTGGACTGCTCTTGACATCGGCGTGATTCCCGCATGCAAAAATTCTGGAGCCACCCCAGTGGGAATCGAACCCGTTTCGCCTTGGTGGGAGGAGAGCAGTCTGACCATTACACCACCGCGGCCCCATGAAATGGAGATGAGAACAAAGAAAGGTAACGGGAATTATATATACTCCTGCATTGCCCGGTTAGGCACAGGCACAGTAATAATAAGAAAGTATGCCTGGTATTCGGCGCGGTGATGCAGCGGATAGAGCGTCTGTTTCCCAGCTAAGCAAAAACCTGGTTCGATTCCCGACGGGGTCGCTCCGAAATTTTCGCGAGTGGGAATCGCGCTGGACGATGCCGCTGGACGGTGGGTTTTCTCGGGGATATCCCGTTCCCGCCGCTCTCGCATTCCGGCGCTGCTCCGCACTCACCCCACTTCATACTCGTCGGCTGTGAAGACCCCGATATTAAGAGCCGCCCGAACCTCTTCACCGGTCTTCGGCTGTCCTCGTCTGCTCTTCGCTGCGAGGGTGTGTGTGCTACGTAGGCGCGTGTAATGCCTGGGTTGGTTGCGCTAACAACAGGTTGTAAGCGAGCGCGCGCGCCTACACGCTCTGCCCTGTTTCCTCATCTTCCTCGTGCGAACCGGGCCGCGAGCGACACGAAGAGCGAAAGCTCGCCCCGCCAGCACAATTGCACTACTTCCGGCCCGCGCGCCGCGGGTGGGTTGCGCAACGGCGGGCCCGCGGATCCGAGCAGCCTCTTTAATTGCCCGGGAGGCAATTACGCAACGGAATTAGACGGAGGGGAACCGTGGATACTTTACAGGAGGTCTTCCTCACCTGCCGCGATCGTGTACGCAGATGCTCGAGCTGGCGTGTGAAGGAACTTCTCCTTCGGCGTCTTTCACCGTCAGCCATCTTGGATGTCTGCCCGAGCGGGGTTATAGACGTCGCCCGATAAAAGTCGAGACACAGCTGTAAATTTACAACCGGTACTGAAATTAAACTCACCTGACAAGTCTTCGGTCTACTGGAATTCTGAACTCCGGAGCACTGCAGGACACACAGTACTTAACACTTACAGACCCACTTTAATTCAAGGTCTCGGGTGTTGCAAACAAAAACTTTTATGTTCTGGCTACAGTTCTATGCCCCAATTACGACTAGACCAGCATGAAGGTTTGCGAATCAGTTACCCGCAGATAAGATTATTGTTGGGGTCAGTGACTTTTCGCGTAAAAATCGGAGCACACAATGGACTTCAATACTATATACACACCTCGGCTGTTGTTATGCCTCCATTGGCTGCTGGTGTCGTGTCCGTCTTCGACCAAGCCACTCAGGACTAAGTAACTCCGACACTGAACCTCCGTGATTCGTGCGCAAACTGTTAAAATGGGCCGGAACATTTCTTATCAAATTAAAGAAGCTGCACGACCCTTCAGTGCTTTGGACTGTATCTTGTCTCGAAATCTTTCCGCGAAATATCACGGCCCCTATTCATTGTTCATTGGGCTTTGCAGTGTGCGTTCTATACCTACAATTACCTACACGTGGGTAATGTAAACAATTGTGCTCACTGGGCCTGAACGGGCTAAGGCTCGATTTCACCGGTTACAGAAATTATTCGTTTTCCTGTCGCAATTCCAGTATCAAAGAAATTATTGAAAATGTTCCAGTATAGAATATTTACATTTTAAAAATTGTTGAATATTTTTGGATATAATTTTTACTCTTTGCTGGTCGGGAAAAGGCACAAACGTATTGGTAAAATATTAATATGTGAATATTGAGAACAAAAATATTAAACAACTCGTAAAACGTAAATTTTAATTATAATCAAACATTGTCAGTAATTACTCTTAAACCAAAATAATGACTTGAAAACGAAGAATTTACTGCAAAAGAGGTGAAAGCGAGCCATAACCATTCGAGGATCATGCATGTTTATACTCGGGGTTATGTTTGTATAGAACTGTCTTTGTTCTTGAAGATAAGACTCGAACTTTTATGGTTCTACTGTATCGCTGGACTTTATCGAAATAAAAAAAAATTACAACTAGACAGTAATTCAGTTCGTAACATTAAAAAACTTTTTAAAAAATAATTTCTGAAATGAGCACAATGGATCGTAATAATAAACGTTGCATAGCACGGTAAGCGTGTCCGATGTAGCCAGGACCAATAGCGCTATCGTAACTGGAAATACAGAGGAGCTCACTTTAGCAATTTCTTCAGTGTGAGTATACCTGTGCCCTCCTCAAAGGGTGAAGAACGCAAAGAATGCAGAGGTGTAAAACAGCCTCTCATACAACAAGACTCAACCCCACAAAATGGCGTCAATAGAAAACTTTGGAACGCCGTTTGCCAATCAGCGACTGCTGAGACATAATCGCCAGTCGGCAGCCCAGTCTATAGAGAACCTTGTGTTGCGTGCAGTAGTCAATCAGAACACAAGGCCCGCTCGCAGAGCTTCGCTCAGCCAACCAAAGATGGGGGTACGTCCACGCCAAAGACATCTCCACGCCATTTTCGTGGAGGTCGCGGTGGCTGAGCGGTTAGACTGCTCGCCTCCCACCAAGGCGAACCGGGTTCAATACCCGGCCGGGTCACCGGATTTTCGCACGTGGGGATCGTGGCAGACGATGCCACAGGTCGGCGGGTTTTCTCGGGGATCTCCCGTTTCCCCGCCCGTTCATTCCGGCGCTGCTCCATAATTACCTCTATCACCCTCATCGGCTCTCAACTCTCTTCACTCACTCACTTACAACACGATACATAAAATAAAGTGCTCATCTTGAAGGCAAAAGCCAATGAACAAACCACGCCTCTTGTGGTGTATACAGGACTGTCGATTCTTTTCTACCTGTCAAATAAACACGCCAAATTTCCGAAGCTCTAATGACGGCTTATTGTAGGAAACACTCACTGCCTCTTAGAAAATTTGTGTTGTTTAGTTCTTGGCTGTCGTGATTGCGTGGGGGATATTGTCCGATTTGAATGAGCCAATGAGCTTGTAATACTGCGATGCTGAAAGTTTATGGTTTTTTTTTCGCAAACGATTAACCCCTATCAAAATTGAATGCTCCCGTCTTAATATATCAGAAAAAACGCTCCACTGTTTTTGAAGATGTGTTGATGTGTCCCCTTTTTTTATTGCCATATTTATAGCTTCTCTTATTATCGTCTACACATTCAACTGTAATATATTTCAGGGGTTGCAAAATTCAAAAGAGGTACTGGGGTACGAGAAATACGACAATTACATTAACATTTTCGATTCTGTTTACTTTGCATCCAATGCTGCGTCCTGTTCTAGCATGGTTGGATTTTTTTCATGATGAGGAACTACTCTTTAGCTTTCAATCTACTGAGAGATGTTTAGGTGAATTCGTAATATCGTAACATTGTGTCCATTGTTTTTCAGACTAGCCACATAAGTGAGTCAATTTAATTTAACTGATTTAGGGTTATTTATGTGCATGTTGATAATCATGCAGAAATAACACACGCCTCTCTCTCTCTCTCTCTCTATATATATATATAGATATATAGTTATATGTGTGTGTATGAGTGTGTACGTGTATATATATATATATATATATATATATATATACACACAATAACTATTGCCAGAGTGAGAGAGAAAGATAGAAACTTCCATCTTCAGTAAGTGGTCGAACTTGGCAACAGTTCAGGTCATCACGGCCGGGCAGGCAAAAACCGGTTTATCAAAAGTGAATCTGGCAGGGGTGACGTAATCCATCAATCTCGTTACCCTTCCCATCACCGCTCGTTACTCTTAACGCCTCAATTAAAAATTTAACACCGCCCAGCAACGAGCGGTGGAATACGAGACGCGCCACAAATCAACTGACGGCCCGGTGCGAAAGTGGGCCAAGCGCCTAGTTTGAATTTCCAAACGGACAAAAAGGTTTGCATGTCAATTTTTTTTAAATTGTGTTCAGTCGGGCGGTGCAGTGGAACGCACGCCGAAAAAGCCGCGAAATGTGCCGCGGTAACTTGTCGGAACAGCTTCGTTGGAAAGCAACACATATCCAAAAAAATCACCGACTTACGGGGAACGCAATATTTCTCAAATCCACCTGATGACCTGCTAGTTTTTAAACTTCACAAAATATTTGAGTTATTAGTGCTGTATGATCATAGTTTGTAACAAAAAAAAAAACATTGGAAGAACCTTGTGTCGTTATCAACACTAATCAGCTGTAGGCTTTTTATTCGGCTGTAGTAAAACGAATCATTCGAGGCCTTGAAGAGTAGCCGGGTTTACGAATCGATTTTACTCACGGAGGATCATTGGACACCGAGCCTCGCAAGATATTTAGCGGGATTTACTCGACGACATGCTAATGATATTCACAATACTTTGTGTACTCGATCATCAGTGGGTAGTTCATCGGCTGTTTCTCCAGTTCAACCCCAGGCAAAGTAACCCCGGATTAGGGCATTATTTCTTACTTCGCAGGTTTGTTATTTTGCTCGAACTCGTTGGAGGCATGTCTAACCTATTGCTATGGGCCGTGATATTTCGCGAAATTATTTCGAGTCAAGATACAGTCCAAAGCACTCTAGGGTTGTCCATCTTCTTTGATTGGCTAAATAATGTTCTGGCCCGTGTTAACTTTTCGCGTAAAAATCGGAGCACACAGTAGACTTTAATACTATATACACACCTCGGCTGTTGTTATACCTCCATTGGCTGCTGATGCCGTGTCCGTCTTCGACCAAGCCACTCAGGACTAAGTAACTCCGACACTGAACCTTCGTGAAACTCGTGCGCAAACGGCATAACACGGGCCAGAACATTTTTTAGCCAATCAAAGAAGCTGGATGACCCTACAGTGCTTTGGACTGTATCTTGTCTCGAAATCTTTTCGCGAAATATCACTGACCCTAGCTATAGATGAAGTGAAAGTATCAGTTAAACATTCATGAATGATGAATTCATTTATTTTTCCTTGCTGTTTTTTTTAGCGCATATAAGTGTATCTATTAGAACATTTGTGAAACGTTGACTTTTGAAATAATTTCGCAGTTTCACTTTTAACGACGCATAAATATATTGACCAGGCCCACCGCAGCGTTATTTCTCCACGTGTTGGATGAACGCACGATGAGCATACAAGTACATCTCAAGCGTGGGCTTTCAAAGTGCTCAGTTCTCGGTGAACAGCCTGCACTCACGAATACACGGGTGGAACAGCCGTTCTACCGCTTACTCCAGCCGCACACGCCGGCGTCACTGGCCATCGAGATGGCGCCTGGTTGCTTACTCGCCAAACGACACCCCCGGCCATTAGCGGGACGTTTCGCAGTGCGCAAGTAGCCAATCAGACACAAGGACCGTTCCCTAGAGCCTGGCGTGGCCAATCGGCGAATTGGTGTGGTTCGCATCGGATGAACCGCTGCGCCATTTCGTCTTTGTGTGTATGTGAACTAAAGACAGGAAAATTTCGCGTTTCAAACGAGCTATGTGCTGGACTCCACCACAGCTCTATGAAATGTCGATACACGATTGGTTGTCCGCTGACTGCTGCCCCACAGAGTGGCCAGCTTCAAACCAGAACAGGCTGCACGGGATTCTACTCTTGTTTTCTTGCAACTCTGACATTGGCTCACAGTTCTACAAGGCGGGGCTATTAAACTAGGAAACAATTGAAAACGTGACTGCGATGCCCATGTGTTTGAAGCCTCAGCTTATCCTAAAACGGATTCGCAAAATTTTCCTGTTCCTACTGTGTACTTAGATATCTACCAAGGGCCACGGTGGCTAAGCGCCCCCCCCCTCCCCAAGCCNNAAGCCGAATCGTGTTCGATCCCCGGCCGGGTCACTCCCGGATTTTCGCAAGTGGGAATATTGCCGGACGATGCCACTGATTGGTGGGTTTTATAGGGGATATCCCATTTCCCCCCGCCCTCGCATTCCGGCGCTGCTCCATTCTCATCTCATTTCACCATCATCGGCTCTCAAACTTCTTTAAGAGCATCCTAAATCTCTCAACTTATATTATCTGCTCAGTGACTATACAAGTTCAAGTGTGCAACTTTACAACGAAAAAACGCGACGTACCGAAAAGTTCTGCACGCACGTAAAAAAAAAAAATTGGAAACACTCCACCCTCGGAAACACGGCCCTTCTCATGTCCCCAGAGACGCGCAGGGGGTACGCGTGGAGAGAGTGGGGGGAGTATCGATCATACTGTCGACCAGCCAGCCTCGCTGACTGGCGCGTCACCGATCTCCCCCAGGGCTGACAAATGGGGGGGTTGAGCCTGTTCCCGCGCCCGCAAGATTGCCAATTTGCCGATGACGTATCGCCTCTTCCCCCGCCCATCCAGTGGCCACGATACAACCACCGCACCGGCGGGAAGGCGTTGTTGGCTCCGACACACCTGGTGCGCACTTGTCCAGCATCCGGTTGCAAGTTCCAGTGGCGAAGCAACGGCCTCCAGCTTAGGAGGCAGGGTTGCCGGATGGCAACAGTCGAGAAGTACTATCGACAGGGACAGGTGTATTTCGCGGAAAGACGTCATGACTAGTTGTACTCCGAGACACTTTTGTTCATATGCACTTCCGTGGTTGGATTATTTTTAATGTTACGTGCCTCGAGTGTCTGTCCGCAAATCATGACCGTTCAGCATCGGAGTACTTTATTACGATTGTCACAGTCAAATAGGAACATATCTTTTCACGTAGACACGCGGACAATAACAAAAGGAAGTTGTGGTTGTGGACGTAGGATATTGAATTTTAGCATATATATGTGTGTATATGTATATATATGTACACATACACACGCGCACGCGCGCGCGCGTCTGTTGAACGTAACTTACGGAACGGTACCCATTAAACTTACGAATTAAAAATTACCTGTTTACATCAGAAACTAAGATTTTGAACTATTGGTGATGAAACAATATGAATCATGTGTATATCGCAAAAACTGATTTAATAATTATGTTAAGTTTTTATTTGTTTTAAAGATTCAATACAGCTGCAAACGTATTCGGCGCAAACTTTGCTCTCGATATTTAAATTTTTTGTAAGTATAAATGAGGTAATTCAAAAATAACCATACACAATACAAAAGGTTAACGATCTTATGCTTACTCATGCGTCGTACAACACATAAAAATAGCCGCACGCATACTATAGTCGTAAGTATGACAACACTGTTAGGATGGGCCACAGCTTTATTAAGCACCACAAGCTTGGGGGAAAAAAAAAGGGGGGGGGGTTGTAATTCTTCAGGTGCCTCTCTTAAAATATTTTGGCTTCTAGCGAGGATGTATATAAGTATCAGAAATACATTGTAACTAGCGAAACCGAAAAATCGCGAAAACCTTTTGAGTCAACGTATCTTCCGAAACACCGTACGTAAGGTCGCCAGTTGCGAGAAGCACGCTTGGCACGAGCCAGCGCACACCAAAGTATTACGTGATTGCAACACCTGAGCTCATAAACGAATTCGGCACTGAACTAGTTAACGAACGACAAAGTCCGCTTGCGCCACAGACCATGCAATACCTTTTATCATCTTTGTAACTAACAGTTTAACTGCGGCACAGATTTACTGAAAATTAAGACTACTTAGAGAAGTGATTTGTCTCTGCAGACGAACGCTGTTCGCGCAGGAATGTATGACACCTACTTTTTACTTTTCATATTATTGTTTCATGTAAAGAGGTCCTCCTGTCAATAAAAAGCTTATAAAAAGAAAAAGTAAAAAAGTGATTGGTCTATATTCACGACTGCTTGACACTCGGTTCTGTTCGTGCCTGCATTTTTTTAAATTTGCAACCGTCCCATTGGTTCTCACGACACTAACACGCTTACCCTGCTGAACCACGTTCGTTATTGGCTGATTCTCTGCCGATGTAATGCCGAGTTGAATGTGTCCTATTCGAAAATGTATTTCCTGCGTATCATAATAATAATAATGTAAAGGATATTCACGGTATACTGAGAATTTTTTAAACCCCTGCTGAAGATCCACTTGTGTTGACATTGTGTAATCTTCCACCATACGTAAAACTAACATTGCCGTAGCCCTCATCACTTTACTCATGCGTCGGCGAAGTGAAACTGTCAAATTATTAGGAAAGTAAATATTCTACAAAGTTAATATATCTTAAGCAATCTTATATATATATATATATATATATGTATATATAATTTCAGCGTTCACAAATGTTTACCTAGCTCTTTTAATTCAACGCAAAGACATGGAACTACTTTCTCTGCGTCACAACCAACTTTACTGGCCACACATGCCAGTCAACTTACCCGTGAAATTACATGCAGTTAAGGGCAGTGACATATTTTAAAAGTTGATTTTGAAAGTGCTCAATCAACCGTTAAGAGCCTATAATGACAGAATTTATAATCAAATTGTAACATTAAATTGTAACATCTCACGGATTTGTAATAATTTTCCTATCCTGCAGCGCTGCTCACTCTTAGGTATAGTCTATTCGCGCTTTCTTTACACTTTATGAATAAAACCTTTGAAAAGTCACCTCATGTACAACATGTTTGGTTGTTTCCTGAATGTGTTATGTATCAGAAGCGTTTTATAATTGTGATAACATGAATATATATATTACTTTATTTTATTTAACTATTACTTATATTTTATTTATAAATTATAATATTTTATTTATAGTTAATATGATTAAAACAGAAATAAAATGTGTGTTGGGAATTCCTAGTAAGAAATAGCACTTACGTAAAATATTATTACACCGAGTGCGCACGAATGCGGTGCGTAGTCCCTTTGGTGTAATTTTTTTGACTCGGTTAGGCTTTTATTGCAGTTGGCGGAGGAATATTATGGAAGTAGAACTTAAGCAGGGCTTCAGAAACGTTAGAAGTAACCGTATGAAAGGACTATACACACTACTTAGTTCCAACAGGAACTCCTGCTGTTTTAATAGAATTTATATTACGCATTGAAACTATTAGTAATGTTACTTAACCAGGGACACTCCCTGTAAATAAATTTACAATTTATTGCCTATAATTCAGACACCTTACAAATGAAACGACGATTCTTTTCAACCAATCACAAGGATATTGGAACGTTATACATCTTATTAGTAGAGACCTGAAAAATTCGCGAGTTCAATTACCTGTAGGCTATTCTCCATTGTCGTATGTAAAATCATGCAAATATCACTTTTCATTGGTCGCTTTTTGTATTAGCGGAAGACGGTGATTCGGTCTGCATTTTATTGCGTGTTTGTTATTGGCTCAGAGTTGTCCAGGAGGTGTTAACTAACGGGTGGACCAATAGAATAAGCAATAAAAACCTACGAGGTTTTGAATTCTAGCTTGTCCCGAAATGAAACCGCGAATTTTTCAGGTCTCTGCTTATTAGGAATACGATAGGGAAATAATTGCAATATCAATAAGTAGGCGTATATTAATTCGTACAGAATAAGGAAAATCAGGATCAATGATTGGTAACGATAAAATTTAAAATACAATTTTCACCTCTTAATGTAAACTCCCGAGTTTACTCGTTCGCATCTGACGTGTTGCAGAGCATGTGAAACCATGGCCGTCGCTCTACAAGGTCAGAAACTACCACCAATAAGAACCGCGACTTTCCTTGGATAATGCTATTGGTTGTTGCTTCCAAAAAAAAAACATTTTATATTTTGTTATTTCTCGTGCTGTCGATTTGCTGAAAAACCCTCTTCGTTGGTTTTAAAAGCGCCAGCTGTAACAATCGTGAAAATCGTGAGTGCTTTTCATGCCATAAATTTCGTCTTTCGCGACACCTGAAATTAAAAAAATTAGTGTTCACTTAAAGGGGTTGACAGCTCGCGCGTTTGTAATGATGTTCCTGTTCCACGGTGATAC
This sequence comes from Clitarchus hookeri, assembly GCA_002778355.1. Classification (NCBI taxonomy): domain Eukaryota; kingdom Metazoa; phylum Arthropoda; class Insecta; order Phasmatodea; family Phasmatidae; genus Clitarchus; species Clitarchus hookeri. The sequence goes on along the minus strand of NQII01001433.1, from coordinate 313,792 downwards.
TCACGCTTAGGTACCACAGTGTGTAATGATCTCGCCACCGCGGCGATAGGCCTGCGCATGCGCCGAGCATGGAGCGAAAGGCCGTCTCAACGGCGGAGCGAAGCGTCGCGTGCGTCGCTTTCCCGGAAGTGCTGCGCCGGTGAAATAAGATATCCGATTTTCCGCCGAGAGACGGACCTATTACGGCCGGCGGAGAGGGTTCCACGCGAGGGAGGGGGCAGGTGGCTGCTTCTCGTTTTGACAGGAGCGTCTGCGAAGAGAGCAACACTTCACTCTCCCTCCGCCCCCGGAGGCAAGAGCCATGTATCTGCGGCTAAGGTTCCTACACTCCTCGCCCAAACAAACTGGCCACCCGTCACGTTCATTCTACTCAGGTTGGCAAGATTCCATGACTGGTTGTACTGCAAAACACATTAGTTCAGAAGCAATAGTTTTGTGGTTGGAAGAAGTAAACTTCCATGCATCTTACCTCTCTGCCAACCATTCACGGGCGTTAGGTCTGGATCGGTCCATTCGAGTACAAAATGTCTTCTCACACAGACGTGTGGACAACAGCTACGGGAACCTGTTTTTCGCGAAAAATATTTCGGGACAAGTTGTGTTCCAAAACACTTTAGTCCAGAACCACATTCGTAATCGGAACATTTGAATTGTCACGCGTCCAATTTGGCGTCCTGCGAATCACGGACGGTCAGTACCGGAGAAACTTAATTATTATTGGCTCACTCATGTAACATACTCTCTTTGCACAGGGACAAAAGGGCCAATAGCCAAATAAAGACTGCAATTGTGCACATAGGATATTGAAGTCTAGCCTCCGCGTGAATCTTTCCGCGAAAAACGGGTGGCCCTACCAATAACCAAAGGCAATTTGAAAGTATGCACGTACGAAGTTGAAGTATGGCCGACGTGTAAATCACTTCGTGCCCCTCCCCCCCCCAAACCAAGGCGATTAGGGTTCTATTCCGGGCGGGATCGCTCCCTGAATTTTTGCACGTGGGGATCGTGCCGAACGATGACGCTGGTAGGCGGATTTTCTCTGGGATATCCCGTTTCCCTCACCATTGCATTCCGGCGCAGCTCCGTACTCACCTCGGTTCACCCTCATCGGTTCTCAAGACCGCGATGTAAAGAGGAGTATGCAGTGACAAATTTTCTGTGATGTCGTTGTGCACGGATTCGCGTATTTCGGTATATACTCTGGAATTACGAAGTTTTCGCCAAAATAAGTTTTAAAAAAATGTTATTTTCTATACTTCTACTATTTTACTTTTATCAAATTAAGTATATTCAAAAGGAAAAAAAATCGTGAAAATGGTCAAATATCGCATTTTTTAAAGCTTGCCTATGCAGTTTCCATAAGCGCTAAGAGAAAAGCACGAACACACGGGCGTAGTTTAAATGCGTGGGCTTTCATCGCGTGTGATAAAGTCCCACTGTAACAGATCTAATTTGCACAGTACAGCATTCATTACGGAAACACTGCACGCCTTGCACGTAGGAGCGTCGAGGCGCTAGACGTGCGTGTCATTGTCGCCCGTATCGCTCCCTCGCTTCTTGACCTTTCGTGCGGAGCTATAGACTTCTTTTAAGAGCCGCCCGAACACCTCCGCTCTGCTTCTTACCAATTCGAGTTTCGCCGACGTCACTGGAATTCAACCGCGTTGTATGCAGTTTGCCGTCAGCGTCGCGACACCCGTATTCTTCAAAGACCCGGGCGAGGAAGTATTGCTTCGCGATCAGTCTTCTATAACGTGTCAGCAACTCTCGAAGTGTAAAATTATTCAAGTTAAAAACGACGGATTGTTTATTATTCTACGAAGAAAATAAAATTTCAATGGGACACTTTCAACTTGGTATTCTATCGAAAGAGACCCGGCCAACAATGAACGCTGTACAATATATTAAGAATGTCCGGTGTTGCGTGAACCAATATGGCGGTTGTAAACGTGAATACCGACACCAACACAACACATAGTTATGCAGTTGTGAATAACTATTCATAACTTCTAGCCTAGCTTAATTCGGGTGGATAACATCCACCCACTGCGATTGGAAAGGGCATGATCTCTTTTCCATTGACAGCATTCAACTGCTGTCAATTTAGAGCTCTGACCAAGCTCAAAAAGACTTGGAGAATATAGACTGGCGAAGAGTGCACACACATCGAAGGACTGATGTGACCGAATAAACAGCCTGTGTGGCCTTTGAGAACAGCCAGAATGTAAGAAAGACCCAAGGTGACCTCTTATATAAATATATCGCTCGGAAAGTTGTATCCTGTTATTCCTACGGGACTCAGGCACGGGAGGAGACGATCTGGTCACAAAAACGCCGCATTAAAGCAGAAAACGTGTCAGCAAACACTGAGAAAAGGTTTTGGTTGAATCAAACAAAGTTTTCCCGGTACAACCAACGGCGATTAGTGAATTTTTGCGAGGTAAGCTGTGTTGTTTTTCTCTGCGCAATACCTAATCGTTTGCTAGTTTACACATCAGCTATCCAAAACAAATATTTGGCTGGTGAAACTAAAGACCTTTTTTTTGTCTCTACTTACATTAAACAGTTAAGATTAATATTAAAAAAAATTTGGAGGCCCGACGGCGTCCGAGCTGCGTGCCCTAGCAACCTCAGCTGAAGTACCTACATGCGAAGTTGGGAAGTTTTTTTTAAGAACTACATTGAATTACTGAATAATGAGCGCCGATAACAGCTTCACGTTTTAGTTTCCTGTCGAACATGCTTTATTTGAATGTTCATGACATCATTAAGCATCGACAAATGCACTAGCAAACACTGCTGTTGTCCGAATTATCACAAACAAAAAAAACGCAAACAATCTCTCGAGCTGTATTTTTGCTCGAAGTCAATGAAATAGGACGCCAAAAACAAATACACACAGTTTGTTCATAAAAATACCATTTCGACTGTCTAATTTCTTTTACTCCAACTCTGAGCTTTTGTTTGTTCGTGCGTGTATTTTGTTAGATAAACGAAATTTTTTTTTGTTGTTTCTCAAGTTTTGTTAACTCAACGAAATATTTTGTTGTGGCGGAAACTGAATACGTATTTCGTTGTCTCTACACAAACAAGTATTATATTAGCTTTTGTCTCAGTAATTGTGTACCGCACTGGAAGTGTTGTGCGTGAAGGAAGGTGAATTAATTAGAAACGGTCTAGAATCCCCAGTCCTTTTCACACACGGGCGACACTTGTTTATTCATTGGCTGAATTCGTGGAGCGAGACCTTTTTTTTATTCAACATGATAGCACTTGATACGGCAACATTATTTCTGCGTTTTCATTATTGGCTAAAGGGTTGAACATGGCGCATCAGAACCACAGTGATTTCAATCATTAAAGAAATACTAGAGTACAGAGTCTTCAAGTGTAGCCCGCCACAAAATAATTTACAAAATTCACGTGTATCTACTTATGTGAGAGTTTGGCACAGGGGAAATTTTCGCAGCAATTGCGCTGGTGTTCAAAGGAGACCGCTTTTATAATTCAATTGAATTTCTGTTTATTTGTATGTAAATATTTGTGTTTTGCTCTATATTTAATAGCCCGTGCCAAAATATCAAGTATTAATTTTGTTTTGTACTTAACTAGCGAACCGGCCCGGCTTCACCCGGTAACAGTTTAGTTTTTACAGCGATACCTTGAAAGACAAAAATGGCTACTGTGGGTCATCCTTAAAAAGATAAACATACGCTATTGCTGACTTTTTTGTAGACCTTTTTGAGAACTACAATTCTGTAGTATATAAGTTTGATGCATATCGTATGGTTCAGTCAGCGCAAGCCACGTAAGCGCCCTAAAAGCGGTTTTTTTACGACTTTATTACAAACTGTTCGACATTTCTCTACTATATTTACATTAAATAGAAATATATAAGACACTTATTACAAACTGTTCGATATTTCTCTACTATCCTTACATTAAATATAAATATATAAGACACCAAAACCTTATTTAAGAAAGTCTCTAAATAATGTAGCAAACCGCATCAAAATCCATCAAGTAGTTTAGAAGTACTAAGCGAATACACAGACAGACGCCGATAAGCGACTTTGTTTTTTACTATTTAGAGATATACTCGTCCTCCAATTTGTTTACGTATGTAAACAAAAAATTACAATTATTTTTTACACTGATCTTTCAAAAGCGAGCTTTAACTAGTAGGGGAACCCAATATACGTTATAAATTTCAGGTATAAATAACCATAGCTCTGATCAAAAGTATTTTTTAAATTCGGTTGCAACCTTAAATAAAGCCACTATTCATCGAATTATTTCTAAGTTCATATCTACGAACGAATAATAAACGCATGGTCACATTTCGTTGAATTTTCACCCTCAGTATGAAAAAAAAGTATGTTTACTTAACTTCTAACACAATGCAATACATTTATTTTATGAGAAATTCAATTATCCAATTTGTTTACATGCAAAACGATGGCCATCCGGTACACGTGCAATGCCGGTGCTGTCTGGTGGCGGAAATTGTTATTTACTTGAACATTAACGTTACACCATGAGTAGAATAAACCTTGGTTATAACTAAACCCTGCACTCTTTAGTTTGCTTAACTTGTTAACAGTTAAAATATTTACCGACATTCAAGACTAGTTATAGTCTTTTCAGAGCATGTTTACACTTTTTTAATTAAATTTTTGAATAATCGCCCCATGTTTTACGTGTTTGATTTTTTCGTAAATATATCACGTATCACAAGCTTTTCACACTTCTGTTTGCATAAAAGTAATTCATTTTTGGTTGAATTGAACATTTGTTTATTTTAATCTGTAAATAACAAGTATGTAATTTATAATTAATATGAGTTAATGCAGCGGGTAAAATAGGTTTCTTAGTAATGCCAAATGAGAAATATGTATGTGGTACTTATGCAAAATATCATTAAACATAGTGCGCGCGAATGCAATGCGTTGTCCCTTTGGTGCAATTTTCTAGATTTTTTTTTTTGCTTGAGCTTTTTGCATGAGACGGAGGAAAAACCTGAAAGTAGATTTTCAGCAGCTGCTTCAGAAGAGATGCAATTAACTCCGGTTGCCCCGGAAAAACACAGAAATATTTTCTCGAGAAGACACGTGGTCAAGAACTGGATACCCGAGTATTTCGCTAGTTCATTTGACGGCCAGGCCGAGATTGTCAACTCTCCGCAATCTTCGAAAGCTGTCGTTATTTCACTGGCCGGTGCTTTCATGATGAGCGCACTAGACTGCACGTGATTCGTCCCCGTCTCTTCCTGCACGTGTTCTACTCGTGTTCACAACACTGCAGGCTCCAGGAAACGAGTGGCTCAACCGCAAAAGTAAGAATGAGTTGGCTTGAATTGAGAGATTTGGGCGGCTCTTAACAACGAGGTCTGCGAGGGTGGAACGAGGTGAGAGTGGAGCAGCGCCGGATTGTAACGGGAGAGCCCCGAGTTATCTCGCCAACCAGCGGTATCGTCACGCGAAAATAACCCGGTTCGCATATGTGGGAGGCGAGTAGGGATTGCAATCCGGCGTCATTTTCAATCCGACCGGATCCGACCGGATTCCCATCGATCCGGCCGAGTCCAACCGGATTGATCAAATCAGGATGATTTCCCCTTTTCTGTCCGCCGAAATGAACTGTTGATGAGTTAATCGTGTATATTGTACTTACAGGTAATTTATAAAAAAAAACCATATATATATATATATATATATAATCAACTTTATTTCCGATGTTAAAATTAGACAACGAGCAAACAATTAAAATCTAGTACAGTGTAGGTAACTAGTCTAAACAGTACGCCACCGCGGGCTCCCACCCGTCACTGTACTCTACAATGCTTATTGTTGGCTGCATTCCAATGGAGTGTGGAGTTCACTGTTCTCCAATCGAATGATTCTCCGGCATCGCGAATAATTTAAGCAGTTATGCAAATTTTTATACGCAGAATTAATAGCTGATGGGCTGTATTATTATTGTATGGTAGTGACAAACCCAAGCGAAAACAATTAAACCATATGCGCGTGTGATTTGTTCATTACGTGAAATAATTCTCATGGTAGCGTACTCTGAGTCACCTTTGTTTGTAGTACTCGACGTTTTAAACCAAAATTCGAAAATAGGGAATATGCTTATTACAGAACTGCATTACATAAGCACCGTCACGAGAACTTGCAGTAATATTGGCAGTGTATTAATTAAATGTACTGCGTATCTTAAATTACTATTTAAATCACAAATTTGAAAATGGCGTCACTGAATATGGTTTCCATTTTTTTTTACTTAGTCGGTATATCATTAGATACCCCTCGCGACTAGGCTATAATTTTGGAGGCAGTACTTATTTACTGGTGGACGAAGCAGTTTATAGAGGGTAGTGTTCTGTATCCATCACGTCAGAGAGACAGTTTCTGTCGGCCTACGTACTTCCGATCACCGTCCTCCTATATTTACCCAGAATGCAACGGGCACTTCTAACGAACTTTGCAAAGTTTGTCATTGACTGACAGCCAGTGGAATGGAAAGTTGACATAGAGCAGTTGTTCTCAAGAGGTCGCTTGAGTGAGATACAACGTATGTTCCACACGAACAAATGTTCTGAGGCGATCTTATTAATACATAAACACAAGTGGAAAGAGTAAATTATATTCACTAGTGTTCAGACCTGAAGAGAACCACAGCCCGAGTCACACGCGGCAGATAGGTCTCGCCAAAGTCACAGAGTAGATACATACACAGAGACGAATTGGCACGGCGGTTCTTTTGATGCGGACGTATCCATTCACTGATAGGGTGCGCGACGCTCTGGGGAAGTGACATTGCGTCTGATTGGCTGCTAGGAAATATTCCGTACTGGCTGGGCTACTTGTTGGCGAGTAAGTGGCGCGTTGCTTGCTGGCGACATGTGTGGCTGGAGTTCGCGATATGAGAGGCCCTCACCTCCGCATTTCCTAGTTCTCACTCACGTCTACTTTAATTTAAAAAAAAAAACTATGTGATATTTGGATGTAAATATTATTTTCAGAATAGACATGAAAGTATAAATTTTGTCACCGATTCATAAATTCTGTTATTAAAACATACACGCGGTCGTTGAAAAGTGCCAAAGTCAGCAAAGTGAGCATCTCTGTGTTTACAATATTTTCTCTTTTTTAAAACAGTATTATAAAGTAATTCGTCCTTTCCTGGACAGATTGCTCTGTATTAAAAAAAACCTGTCGCCAACGTTTTAAATTCTGATGAAACTGAATAGGCGCAAACCTTGTTTACGCTATTTTATATCGCAGTTACAATGCTTCCTTGCAGCCGGAAGTAATTGCTTACTTGGGAGACCCCTTGATATTGCTTTGTGGCCGAAGTTTCTACTTGTTCCTGTAAATTGGCTACGACGCCATGCATTCTGTTCTTCTTCCGCGCACAAAGTCAGTCGTGTCTTGAAGCTAGGGGCGTGCACGAAGCCACGTGCCATCTCGGAGGTCAGGCTACAGGGTCCTGCCCGCCACGGCCGGAAGGACACGCCTGCAGATTTATTCCCCTCAGCCAGGACCCCCCCTCACAGCCCACGCCATCCGTCTCTGGGCGCGGTGTAAAAGCAGCTAGGCCGAGGAGCTCCGGGATCCGGGGATCGTAAAGGTGATTGCCACTTCCCTCGGCGAGGGAGAAGTCGCGGGCGGTAGTGCGCGCGGCCTGAGTGCGAGACATACGTCACCCGGAGGAGACTCCGCGTGTGGGTCTACACCGCGATAACATTCTCGCTCCGGCCTGGCCCGGCGATCGAACTTGCAGCCACGTTGCGTTTTAAGTGAGCGAGTGAGAAAAGATATTTTAGACGGCTCTTAACATCGGGGTCTTGAGAGCCGACAAGGGTGAAGCGAGGTTAGTATGGAGCAGCACCAGAATGAAAGGGCAAGGGGGAAACGGGAGATCCCCGAGAAAACCCGCCGACCAGTGGCATCGTCCGGCACGAGTCCCACCTCGCCATCTTGAATTTATCAATTTTCCGCCGTAACTTACGTTATATTTGGTTTAGCGAAATTGTTCCCACAACACAGCATAAATAATAGAATCTCTAAGCTTTATTACGTTGTTACATTTTAACAATCTTTATTAATTTTTTTAACTACTAACCGCTGGGAAGAAGTAAATGGTTTTTCCTTGCGGGGAACTACAGCACTTAAACTTAGCTCTGTATTCAAGCGATGCCAGCTTCAGAAAATGTACAGCGTATTTTCCTGTGTCCTGTCGTTCCGTAAAATTCAATACGAAATATATAATACAAGTTTTAACAAAAGTTCTAGAAACTCCAAGATGGCAGGGACAGATCCCCCTCAAGGTCGGCGTTTGAGAGTGTTTGGAATACTCGTTTTACCACGAAGCTAGTGAACCAACGTCCAGTATACCGATCTACGAAAATAACTCACACTTCAGACAATGCCTGTTGAGTATTTTGAAGACGGCACGGACATTAAAGATACTCTTTCAAATCACTCCAACATAGCTAAAAAACTGTTTTACAATCAACTGTATCTGTGCAGGTTGTATAGTCCATTCACGGTTGCTTTCTGCTTTACTGAAGCCCTGACAATGTTCTGATTCCAGGATGTTCCTCCGCCTTATGTAAATAAAGTTTAACCTAGTGTACAAAAGTACACCAAAGGGACAACGCACCGCATTCTTGCGCATCAGTTTTATAATGTTTTACATAAGAACTATTTCTTACAAGGAATTACCAACACTCATATTTGCTCCCTATTTTTATTCAGAGTAATTATCAATTACATTTTATAATTTTTAGATATACTATTAAAAGTTTTAATTAACAAAAAAAAAAACTTTTTTTATGCTTACGGAAGAATAAAACGCTTGTGATACATAAAATAAACTGCTCAAGAATATTTTTCCATCAAACGAAAGCCATGAATGTTCCAACCTTATTACTAGGAAAGCATTTGTTGAATAATGTTTACGCAATTTTCTAGCGTTTGATTGTTCGAGTTGTATGCGTCCAACTTGACTGTAGTTCACTTTTTGGCGCGCTGTCTCTGTGACAGACGAATGTCAGCTAGTTTTCATACAGCGATGTGGTAGTGAGGTCTTGACTGCAGAAGTTGTCGGATCATGCTAGGGCACACAATTACAAAAAGTTTTAACGTACTAGGATCGTTTCTCTCGTCCAAAGTGGTATTGTACAATGCACGATTGCTGAAACTGTCGGCGTGCAACAAAGTGATGTGTCTAGGAACTGGAAGTGATACGTAGAGGCCGGTATTGTTAACGATCTACCACGATCTGGCAGCCCGAGGGTCACAACACCTGCTCAGGACCGCTGCGCGAGAATTAATGCATCCCTGAACAATACCCAGCTGCAAGGGATGTACGATATCGTCTCCTAGCAGCGTCGGATGTACAACTCTCTGACCAAATCGTGCGCAATCGTCTTCGAGAGGGATGCCTATGTGGTAGGATACACATGAGACGCCCTTATCGCAACAGATAACATCGGCAGAACCGCTTGCAATTGATACGGGATCATCACGAGTGGAGAGCTGAAGAATGGTCCCATTATCTGTTCACTGATGAGACGAGGGTTTGTTTTAGGCCAGATTTCAGAAGGTCAAGGTTGTGGAGAAGACGAGGTACACAGGCAAGGCATCGTGCTGTGCAAGAAGTCAATGCACGCCGAGATGGAGGGATCCTGGTCTGGGCACGAATCATGCTTGGACGTCAAACACCTGTAGTTCGTACTGAGGCCACAATGAAAGCTCGGGCGGTACATCACAGGTGTCCTTCAGACAGTTGTGCACCCTTACCGACAGGCATTTGGTGAAATGTTTCTCCTGGCAGACGATAACACCCGCGCACACCGTGCAAGAGTCGTTGACCGACACTGTCACCAAGCTGGTATTCAAAGAATGAATTGGCCAGCAGTAAGTCCAGACGTGAACTGCATAGAGCATGCCTGCTACCTTCTGGAAAAAAACTTCCATTCAAGCACGCCATCAACATCCCAACACTGCACAGGAACTGACATTGGCCGTGCAGACAGAATACGACAACTTGCCGCAAGAGCGACTGGATAAACCTCATGCTCAACAAGCCTCGACGCATCAGGGAACTCGTGATTTATTGAGGTCACACACGGTATTGATACATGTGGAGAGCGAAAATAAAAGAGAAGAGATCAATGGTGTTTCCCAAACAAACAGAAAGCTAGTGTATTTTGTTTACTGTCGTGATACAAAATGAAACTTTTTGTAATATTAGCGTTGTTTTGCCGCACATGCGTTTGCGAAACGCTTGCATAAAGGACAAATGTTATGGTATCTTTCGTACAATAAATCACTGATGCCAAACTTTTTTTTGAGCACAGTTTATTTAGGAAAACGAGCAAACACGTAATACCTAGGGTGATTTTTCTAAGGTTTGGTTTAAAAAAGTGCGAAGAAACCGTGTCTAGATTGTACCACAACGTCTGGAACGGAAATCGTGCTTAAGTGAAAGTGAATTTAAACGGAACAACGCCGGGAGTGCAGGAGCTGAAAGTACGTACTCGTACAACAGGTTGCTAGCCACTAGGCGACCACATCGCAGTGTTGCCCACTGCCACAACGCACAGTCGCTGTGCATGTTACATTAGTTGGTACCCCTCCCCCCCTCCACGAATAAAAGCTTACCTACATGAAAGCGGGGGGCGTTTTTATTCCCTATACAAACGTCTCCAGTGACAGCGATCTCCAATCACGCCCACCAGAAATATACACAGTTCGCCCTCCAACACGTTGTTATAGAGTTCTTCACGGGGTAGTGTCCATTACATCTTGTTTTTTAATTACAAATCTTTGTAATGAAAATGTATCACCAGACACTAAAAATCAAAGATAGACATGCCATAGAAAACTACGTAACGATTTTTTTTTAATTTGTACTGTTTCAATTATACATGCATTTCCCAATGTAGGATTGACACTATTAAATGATTAGTTAATATTTGATTACGGTTACAGATGTGAAACTAGTTATGTAAGAAAAATAAGTATATGCCTTAACTAGCTTCGTTTTTAAATATTGATTCAGAAAAACAAGTTATGGAGGAAAATACTTTAATCCAAATTGGCAAGAATACTTTCATCTTAAGAATAGAGAGATGTAACAACCTTTTATATAAGTTATTCTAGGCGTCTTTGCACTATTTGAATCAGACATTTGAAAAATCACCCCATGTAAGACACTGGTTGTTTCCTAAATACATATGTCCTGTTTTATATTTCTGTTATCATTAAAGTATCTTATTCCTTGTTAAATTAAACTGATACTTATATTTCCCCTATAAACGATATTACATCATATTTAATTAATTCCCACATGCACACAGACATCCAATGTCTATCTGACGGATATCACTCTCAGACATTCAGGATATCCAAGGACATACTATATTTGCAAAGTTAAATTCACAAGACTACCAAAACATATCCAAATGTCCGCCCAATATTCAAAAAGTGATTTAGATATTTTGGATGTCCTATATACATATTTAGATGTAGTCACGTACCTTAAGTTATGGCCATTGGTGGTTTCATAATATATAATGGATATTCAGTAAGTGGTACAAAAAAGTATATACTACTGGATATCCAAAGGATATACATTCGAGATTCATTGTAGCACTTAGATGACTTTAAGATATTGTGGATATAATTAGGATATCCGGGGATATCATATACTATGTGGGTATGAATATAAACAGAGAGAAAAAATGTGTGTTGGTAAAACCTTGTAAGAAATAACTAAGTTTCCATGTAGACTGTTACTAAACTGAGTGCGCACGAACGCGATACGCTGTCCCTTATGTGTAATTTTCTAGACTTTGGTTAAGTTTTTTGTTTGCACGAGGCTGAGGAATATCACGGAAGTAGACCTTTAGCAGAACCGTGGACGGCGTATGACATCAAACCGAAGAAACGCGCGCGCGAATTTTTTGCTTCTGCGTGCTCGCGTATTCTGCGCGGCCGAGGAGCGGAAACTTTATCGCGACGCAGCCGCCCACGCTCGCTGCTGCTCTGGAGTCTGCGGCAAGACGCCGCTTCATCACTGAGACAGCGGATAAGCAAGGGTGTGGGATTTCAGTTGCGAAGGGCTGCGAGAGGGTGGTTGGGGAGGGGGGGTGGAGGCGGGTGAGTAAGGCGGCCAAATGGTGCGTGTCGACTACGGGGCGTAAACCGCACCCCCAGTTGCGCAGCGCCATATGTCGCTCTTTGGGGGAGGGCGTGGGTAGATTTACTTCACCCCCCCCCCCANTCTGCAGAAGGTCAATACGTACTACTCCAGCTGCCATCAAAGAATAATACGTAGAGCCAGTTATTATCATAATTTTTTTTTTAGCGAAGTGAAGCACGGCAGGATGTTTTTCAATGCACGGAAGATACATGTGTAGGTTTTCTTTTGTTTCTGGCGGTTGTGGCTACGAGAACGATATATATATATTTTTTTTTTGTTATAGGCTATTCACGGTAAAGTGAGCACTTTGAAGGCCCTCCCAACAGGTATTAATCACCAATAAATATATGTTATCGGAGCTTCAGACGTTAACTTTTGAGGGTGGTGAAATCTACACACTGTGTTTATTAGTCACATGGCAATGCTTATGCTAAAAAAAGTGTCGGAAAGAAATATAAATAAGTAGAAAGTAAAAATTTAGCAGGACCTTAACAAGTGCTCACTTTACCGTTAATAGCATATACAATGGCGAAGAAAGCTTTGTGTGGACTCGGCATTGTTGCAGGAAGTTATAGGAAAACGTAGAATTTTCGTATTTTGTATTCACGGAACTCACCTCCGTTTTCTGTCATTAAGTATTGCGTTTTGATATACCTAGTGCATATTTTCGTTAAAAATTATGTAAATATACGGAAATTTTTAAAAGTGCAACCAATTGTGGAAGCAACTAGTGTCTTTGAAAGAAAAAAAACTCGTCTCATGGTGATACGAGAAATTTGACTTTTCCTGTTACTTGTTTACACTTTGCGTGCCGTCTGCGTCATGCGAAGTCGTCTGTATTCAACCGAGTTGTATGGGAATCGCCGTACCGTTATGACGTCCGCATTATTTGAAGACACTGGTGAAGAAATATTGCTTCATCAGCAGTTTCCGTGAGTTTCTCCGCAACGTGGTTTTACTTAAGCAACACTCGGATTGCAAATGACTCAGAGGAACAGTGTGGGGTTGTACGTGACTTCTACGTCGGGAAGAGCATTTGATGGGGACACATTCATCTCGGCGTTCTATTGGCTGTTGGCCGACAAGTAACGAGCGCAGCGTGGTATAGCAAGCGTGTCCTACGTAACGCGATCAATAGGAACCAATAAAAACGGCTGTCATGCATTCGTTAGTACCTGCAGGCGACTCGTTCCCAGCTTGTTTTAACTGTCCAGGGGCAGCGGTGGCGTAGTGGCCAGGGCGCTCGCCTCCCACCAAGGCGATCCGGGTTCGATCCCCGGCGGGTACACCCCTGGATTATAGCATGTGGGAATCGTGCTGGACGATGCCGCTTGCCGGCGGGTTTTCTCGGGGTACTCCCATTCCCCCGCCCTTGCATTCCAGAGCCGCTGCATTCTAGGGTCTCACTTCTGTCATTCCCCGTTCCCCCCGCCCTTGCATTCCAGAGCCGCTACATTCTAGGGTCTCACTTCTGTCATTCCCAGGGATGACGGTCACCTACGGGTCCCAGCTGGATAAACCGTCACTCGGTGGGTGTTGCCTTGCCCTGGGTGCACTCCCCACACGCCATTATTATTATTATTTAACTGTCCGTAAATCTACACCACAAAGTGTTGGATGAATGGCTACGGAAACATTCTACACTATATACTGAGACAATATATGGTAAAATGTATGAAAACTCGGGTTTCCTGGTGACAAAATCAGTTAGAACTCCGAAGACTTAATATGGCAGACATCCCAGATATTTATAATCGCGTGGGTTTTTACAGTAAATTTATTTGGAAATTAGACGAGTATTACTAATTTCAAACCTCATTAGATCCATGACCTTGAAGTCTCGAATAATGCTAAGTAAACCCCTTGACGAAAAAACGCTTCCAGTCTTGCTAACTTCTATGTCAATAAATCGTATATCATGTAAGCTTGCCCTTTCAGGTCTCGCAAACAGCCATTGCCGGAACATGATCTCTATTAAAACCAAGCATAACCTTTCTATCTAGATAGCAGCAACATACCGGCTCAGTAAACAATGACTAACTTGGTGTTAATGTCGAATTAAAAATAGTCCTGTTTCCCAAAGTGTTCTCGTCGAAAGTGTTGTATTAAATTTTTTACATTGTAATTGAGGTTTTTTTTGTATAAATTAAAGTAACGGTTGGTATAGTAATGAAATAATTTGTTTCCGGGCATCCTTCACTGTCACATGATCGGCGTATGAACACGAAGTCATAAGAGGAATTAAAATTTTAATTTTTACAAATGACAGAAAAATACGCAATGGGCAGGTGGAAAATTTAAGCCAGGCTTTGAAAAATATTCAATTACTGTAACTGCGAACGTGTTATCATAAGGATTATTTTTTGTGCAGCTACCTTTCAGCTGTAATTCTCCTGTGTTTTGCCTTTTTTTATTTTTTTTTTCGTCATAGTGTTTCATTATTTGTCCAGATAATAACGAATATGGAAATTATATTTCCGTTTATTCATGTTCCTATTCGTGTTACGCTTGTATCAGCAGGTTTTTTTTTTCATTCTCCCCTCTTTGAAACAAGTCGACTGTGTTTTTGATAAAACGCTAGCATTGTAACAACGGAATAAATGGCGTTCGTGTTAAACCAGACGAATCTGTTCTGCCGTTTAAACCGTTTGTTTCCGTGTTATTTTATCGACGCGCTTGTGGAAATAACGTTTTCAAATACTGGAAACTATAAAAAAAAAACTCACTAAATACTTCAGGTCAACCAACATTTTAATATAGAAATATTTCCTTCGCAGTCGTCGCTTTCGAAAATTGCTTATCCTATAATTCCTTTTCCCCGTTATCTTGCGCACCATTCATAAAAATTGAAACACTTAAATAATACTGACCTTAAAAATAGAAGGGTTTTGTGTTGATATATATGTATTTACGCGCCTGTCTAAGCAAATAAATTTATTTTTGTTTTTCGTTTAAGAGTGCATGCTTGAATAGGACTATAATGTAGAAAAGGCCGACATTTATGAAGTACTGTAAGCATTTAATTTGCTATTATTTTTCTCAAAACACAGAGTAATTAACGTCAGAAATCAGTAAAATTTGGTGGTTAACAGGGAAAAATTTTAAAATTATATTTTTATTAACATTTATGAATGACTAGGCATACATATTATACATAAGTAATAGTGAAAAAATTATAGCCACTTTGTATTTGTCGTGAGCATTAATACGAACGACAGGCAACGAAATGGGCAAGAAAATTGGTGGTCGACAACAATGAACACAAACACAAACTGAAATAATAAATCTAGCAAAAAGAAACTATATCAAAGGACACTGTGTTACAATGAAAACGAAAACTCAAAGGAACGTCAACTTAAGACTACACAGCTACAAGGAACATAATTCTGAAAAAAATATATACATATTTTGTTGGTTTATGTTCTATTACTACTAGAAAGTAATATATTTCCTAGACCTTCGATATTCATTATATGGTATTTGTCTGGTTTTCGGTTTCTTTGTTTTGTTCTTAGACTTATTTTTAATAATGGATACAGCCCATTTAAATATTCACAGAAAGCATGCATGCAACATTATTACAATTAAACTTTAAAGATAATTGTTGATCGTTCGGAACACGGATTATGTCCAATGTTTACTCTAGACAGGGCTAAGGGGTTCGGAATTTTCCTGATGTGATTGGGNTGGTGAACGAGCGAGTGGAGATATTTAGACGGCTCTTAACATCGAGGTATTGAGAGCCGATGAGGGTGAAGCGAGGTGAGAATTGAGCAGCGCCGGAATGCAAGGGAGGAAGCGAGAGATTCCCGAGAAAACCGGCCGACCAACGGCATCGTCCGGCACGATTCCCACATGCGAAAATTCCCTGGGCGGCCCCGCCGGGAATCGAACCCGGTTCGCCTTAGTGGGAGGCAAGCAATCTAACAGCTATACCACCATGGCTCCTGGGGGGGGGGGACCCGAGCCTTTTAATTCCTCTTTAGCGAAGCTGGCAAGTCGTATTTAAGCCCAACATTTTTCAGTGCGATACCACTTCTTAGTAACGGCGCCGTATCAGCTTTACTTGCAGTACGGTAAATAATTTTATTTTAATTTGGCCAATTTCTTGATTCTGTCACCAGTAGTAGTTTGCCGCCGAATGTAAACACAAGCTACGTCGTAGGGATGCAGCCTCGTCACGCACGCACGTAAGAGACTTGAACACGCAGATAATGACGCGTGCCATTGAGCCACTAGCGTGACTGGGAATGCGTGCTTGGTACATCGTAAATTTCCCCCCTCTTTCTTTCGCCTCCTTCGACGGTACTTAGAAGCCGCGGTTCAAGCCTTCAAACTGTTGGTTGAAGGAGCTCATACCGCATCACGTGTCCCACGTGGTTTCAGGAAGATTGTTCCAGCTCATTCGCAGTAATGATTGATTCGTCGGATGTTAGAGGAGATGAGAAAAGTAGCTTCTTCTTCTTCTTCTTATTCTTTGGACTAACAGACACGTGGAGTTTATGGACAAATTAGGCGAGTACACGACTTGGACATCGTACTAAGTAATATAAGTGATCTGCCTGCTAAATATTAAAATTATAACTTTGATTCACCTCTAGTTAGGGATNCATCGTACTAAGTAATATAAGTGATCTGCCTGCTAAATATTAAAATTATAACTTTGATTCACCTCTAGTTAGGGATGCCGTAATTTTCATTTGACGGTTTTTCTAGATTGTTTTCGTTCGAAGATTTCAGCGCGTGGATTCTGAAATCATGCCCTCCTCTAAACTGATGTTTTTGAAACCTCACAAAAATATGAATATACTTAGACTATTAATACTGAAGAACGTTGTAACAAATCATTCAAATGAGGATTTGCTTTCATGGAATCTCTGAGAGCATTTTTTTTTTGTAAAACTGATAAACTGTCAGACGAGTAAAACATGTGTTCTCGCGTGTAAAACTCCCGAGAGGCTAACCATTGCATAGTAGATACTAAAAAAAAGACATTTATGAAGTTTAATTCGTACGCATTCGGCAGGCACTACTTGTTTTAATATTACTGATAACACTACGGTAAATTCATAAAGTTCTGAATGTCAGTGCTAACAACTGCGATTTTGTATGAGCTCAGAAAGGAAAACTCGAAACGGCACGTAACTAAATGCTTAATTTCATCAAAAGAGTTTATCGATAAAATTAAAAAAAAAAATTAATATAAATTATAAAAGCCGCAGCAGCACGCGTGTTCTTCAGTTCTTAAGAGGTGCTGTGCTTTGTATCTTCGTGTAACGATCGCACCCCTAAGTTTGATTGGTGACTATAGTAACGTGATCGACTGTAAAAACGGCTAAAAATTCCTGTCTGCAATTGCTATTATTTTTCTGGTGAATCTTGAAAACGCGATGCCTGTTTTCTCGAGGATCCGTAAAAATTAATTCTTTCAGTGCGTTAGGGTGACCAACTACTCGGTATTTGAATTGTATTTAAATGTGTTAGAAACCCGTACATATTATTTTTTTAAATCGAAAATATCAAACATATTTTCAGTTCGTTTATTTCCGAAAAGGCGAATGACGAATTATACTTTAGGACACTAACATGTTAGGAATTAGTTATTTCCTGTAATGTTGTAAGATACGGCTTACTGGGACTCGTGTATATCCAAAAACATACTAAGCGGTTACGTTTTGAAATTACGATAGAAGCCTGCGTTACATTTCACTGCAGACTTCCCAAGTTCCGTAGTCGGACAACTGCACGCGCGCGGAGGCGACATTGCCGTATACAGCGTGTTCGGAAACTCAGTGCCCAAACCTCGTAGTTTCTTCCGATCAATAGTGACACAAAAGTCCTACTGACTAAATATCCGGAAACATATTTTTACATCGAAGAAAAGATGTTCGAAGTCGTGGCGTACAATGCCTGGAGAACAAAGCGGTGCGATCGTGCGTGTAGGATAAGTCACATTAGGGAGCGGACGCGATGCTGCGTGTGTAATAATCTAGCAACGCGCGCCTGCGACTTATGCTACTTGCCCTGTATGCGTGATCTCGCCGCCTTGTTCTGCAGATGTTGAAACGCTGAAACTTCGAACACGATTATCCGATATAATAATACTTGTCCGGACATAAGTGTACGAGACTTTTGTTTTACTATTGGTCCAAAGAAACTATGTCTGGAGTGTGGGCACACTGAGTTTCCGAGCACGCTGTATAAGCCGCCCGACGTCGGCCTTAGCTCCTCATCGATTCTGCGCCTCGCTCAAGCCTCCGGGCGGAGCTGGTAGTCGGCAAAACACCAGCCGGGACAGGCTAACTCCCGAAGAGTGATGTCGGCGAATGCCACGCGGACATGCCCGTCCTTACCGAGGAATGAC
>NQII01001433.1:257911-295192 GCA_002778355.1 Clitarchus hookeri | reverse complement strand
GACCCGGGGGGGGAGGGGGTTGAGAAGGGCGTGTATTTTTGTTGCGAAGGAGTTTAGCCGCGTGGGGCGGCCCATGCATCAGCGACTCTCCTGGAGGGGAGGGTTCCCGGCTGACAAATTCCACTAATTAGTCTGCGCGGAGGGAGAAAAACCCCGCTCGTAGTTTGTTTCGTGGCAGGGCGCCCACCGGACGGATTTGTCTTCGAGGCCTCCGAGGAGTCGGCAGCTCGGGTCCGTCCACTTCCAGCCATGCCTACCGCCGAGCATAACTACCGTCTCTGGAATCCTGCTCCGGCGAAGCCGCCTCCTGCCTTCTCGCAAGCGGTGAACACACTATATATAGTCCGTGCGCGATTTCTTCCGAACTTTTCTGAGGCCCTGCTGAAGTTCTACTTCCAGGACATTCCTCCGCCATTCTCAAAATAAAGATTAGAAGATTGCACCAGAGGGTTGACACACCGCATTCGTGCGCGTTTAATATAATAGACCAACCAACACACCCATTTTGTCTCTGTCTTCATTCATATTAATTAAAATTTTAAATATTATAATTTTTAGGTAAAATATTAGTAAAAGATAAGTTAAATCAAAAATAAGGTAATTTAATGTTATCAGAAGTATAATAAGCTTGTGATACACAAGATATTTAGGAAGCAACCAAAACACGTTTTACATGCGGGTTTTTTTTCCAAAGGATTTTTTTAAAGAATTTTTTTTAAAAAGTGTGGAAAAACCGCGAATAGAATATATGCACGGCTCCACACCCCGAGAGAAACGTTTGTTCATTGTCGAACAAACGTGCACAGCACATTAAAACATATATTTTACGAAGTTTACAAATGACTATCGCCAAAGCCACCAAAACCTTTATTAAATACTATAATACTATGATAGTTCTATCTGCAATTGTCTGTTCCGTACTACTGGAAAGAATAAGTGATTTAAAGGACTCGATGCTCCTGGTGTTATACATAAAAGTTCGTCTGATGTCGTGTTATCGAAAGTAGAACTCTAAGACACGAGGTAAAGAAAACAGGAACTTGAAAAACCTGAAACCGAAAAGATAATTTTGAAAAGCTTTAGTTATTTTCTCGTATTGCGTGACTGAAATTAACTGAAGAGACGCCCCCTAAATACTTAATACCTTACATCACTCTGAGGACCCCAAGAGACACAAACTCAATTATTTTACCGCATGGTTTTTATTTTGTGGACACTTGCATCACTTACTTACTTGAAAGGTTTTATTCAACTGAGTCGTGAGAAAAATTAATGATCTGTAAAATTCCTCTTGGTTCTTTTTCCTAGAAAGGATTTTAAACGCAAGGTTTAAAAAATGTCGGTTATTTAAGCCTTGATAATGGAAGGGAATTAGCATATTTGCAAAGCCTCTCAGATCGGGCTAAAGCTTCATCAACAGGTTTTTTTTTCTAGACGGAAAAAAACGTTTTAACGTTTCGTTTGAGGAGGGGCTTAAATATCCCTTCTCACTTGTTTTTCAAGTGGGTAAAGCGGGGTGGAGTGGGGAGTTCAGGAATCTTGGTTTGGTCCCAGGGGAGTCCAAATAGCGGCATGCTTTCTATACAAACCAACTTTTACTTAAAAGAGACAAAGCAGTTTATGAAACAGTGTAATAAAAGATTACTTAGATCCACATTTTTTTAAATTATCATTTAAAAGTAAAGTGATAAAAATTGGCGGGACTGATTCCCATAAATCGTGCTTTCTTTCGTTTAGTAATTATTTGAATAACTCCCAAAATAGAATGTATTTGTGTGGGCGTGTTCATGTTTTATCATTGCATACACCGGCATATTTGAATTCTCGTTTAACATGTCTTCTCATCTTTTTGTCAATATACAATCATTTGCAAAACAAATTCGCATTAAATTGTTTTTACTTTGTGAGCTGTTTTCTTCGCTTCCCGTTTGATGAGTCAACGGGATTTTTTTTTTGTAGTTTTGCTTTTACTGCAATTAAATGATTTATGCAAGCAACAACTTCAATTTAGAGAATTGTCTGAGACTTTGTGAAACCAACTCGAATACTATAGAAAGTGTAATTATGTGTTGGTTCGTACATAAGTTCACCTACGGCTGAAAGTGTTTGCGAGCCTAACTTACCTAACCTAACCTTACCTAACATAACCGAACCTTACCTAACATAACATAACCTAACATAACCTAACCTAACCTTACCTAACATAACCTAACCTAACATAACTTAACCTAACCCTACCTAACATAACCTTACCTAACCTAACACAACTTAACCTAACCTTACCTAACATAACCTAACCTAATCTAACCTGTTGAGATTGGACTTAAAACATTCCATAACCTTAGAAGTAGGAGTATTTTTTTCCCCGGAAGACTAAAGCTTTCTAAAGGAAAAACAATTTCCTTTTGTCTCCTTTTGTCAGTAATGAATCGAGATGTCGTTGTAAGTGTTACAAGTTACGTGAATATTACGTAAAACAATATGCTGAAGTAATTTTTAATATCTTATAAAAATTATAAATATATATTTAGCACTGACCATATAATTTATTAAGAAGGGCAACTTCCGGATTTCCACATGTATATTAATATATGTTAAAAATGACCGCCTATTTAGGCCGCAGATGTGTTTTATTTAAAAACTTCGTTAGATTTTATTTATTGGTTTTTTGAGTTTATATGTTTTTATGTGCAATTCTGGTTATTTTTCGCGTTATCAACCTCGTCAATGGAGGGAATAAAAAATAATCTGAGTTTAATTCGTACAATTTGCTCAAAAACGTGCAAAGTTTGCTCATTACACCAAATTTTTTTAGTTACCAATAAAAAGTTATTAACTTTTTACTTACCGGGGCAATACATTATCAGGCAATAACGTACATGCCCTCAAAATAAATCTGTTTGCACAATGTAACATAATAAATTATGCCAAAGGAAAACCTGAAGAGTGACTAAATAAGCAAAAGTAAAGAAGTCTTGAGATACTTCTGAACTTTCGTTGGTGCTTCCCTCTCTGTGCAAACGAAAGAAATTTTTTTCCAGGTATATGTTGCGTGATTATATGACAAACTAACGAAATAAAGTTCAATCCAAAACTTAAAGATAAAACAGGGAAGCAATTAACTGACGCAATTTTTACACCGTGTAAGAGAATACGATAGGAGAATTTTCCGTACCATGTTTTTGGCCAGTAGTCACGCAAGAGCAGGGGGTTTTTTAAAATATTGCGTTCACTCACGGAAGCAATTAACCTCGGAGTTATCGGATTAACGGCGTTATCAACTAATGAATATTACAATTAGTCGTGGGAAATATCCCTTGAAAAGCAAAATTTTAATTGCAAATAACTTCAGATTAGTATACGCATTACGGGTTCCTTCCTTTCATAAACACTTCAGAGGTCTCACAGTCATGTTTTAATAACTTTATAGTTACGCACAGGACTGCCAAACTCCAAAAAAAAAACTTTGTTATATGTTAGCAAAATTTTTCACTTGGACGTACGTCCGACCAACTACATGTAATGCGGACACTTACTGCTGCCATCGTATTCTATCCCACACTCTGAATTTGAAATCTGAATGGGTGTGGAAATCAAACTGGGCACATGATAAAGAAAACTTCAGGTTACTCCAGTTATTCACACAGTTAAACATTTCACTGTATTTATGGAAACTTTTACTGTAATGTAGAGCAAATATACAGGAACGGATTCCGTAGAGACGAAGAAGGGAGCTGGTCTCCGTAAATACAAAATACGCTACGTCTCCACGTTTCCTTTAGCTTCGGGTTTCGGAAACGAACAAAGCCGAGTACGCACGAAGTGTTCTTCGCCACTTGAACTATAGAATTATCGTTTCTGTGGTGGTTAGGATATTCACGCCACTTAAAAACTTATACGTGAGCACAAAAAAAATTTCGAGGAATCACGCATGTTTCAACCTATGAGAGAATTTACCAGACTCGAGTAAGCTGTGCCTAGGGACTCAGAAATTTTTCGGTTCAAATTCGTGCTGAGTTAGTCTTTAAACGATTATTGTCGAATTCTGGAATTTTGTCTCTGGATGGAAATGTATTTGCTGCGGCGCTCCAAGGGCCAGTTTGGAAGTAGAGTGGCCCAATGACGTACCGGCAGCAGCATAAGATATACAGCCTATGTGCAAACACTGGCAGACGCGAAAAGAAACGCATCGCCGAACTGGTGTAGCCGCTTCTTCCATCGGACTTTAAGCGGCGGCCACAAATTTATTTGGTGGAAAGTCCGTAGCAAAGTTCAACGCAGTATTGCGTCTAAGTTTCTCGTACACCCCGATAAGCGTATTTTTAAACAAAGCAGTTCAAAAAGGCAGATTTAACCATGTCGGATATATTGGAAGTAGAGACCAGAAAAATTCGCGAGTTCAATGACCTGCAGGCTAGACTCTCCAGTCTTATGTACAGATATGCCGATATCAACCGCACATTGGTTGCCTGCTGTCACAGTAGAAGGCGACGGTTGGGCCAGCCTTCTCCAGGAGGTGTCAAACACCGCGTGGACCAATGGCTGAAGTTTTATAAGCACACGTGTTTTGAATTCTAGCTTGTCCCTAAATGAATCCGCGAATATTTTCAGGTCTCTACTTGGAAGTAATATTTCTGGTGTGCGTAAGGTCTTGAAAGCGGACACTCCATACTCGTCAGAAATGTTTATTCTTTTCGTAAATTAGCACATTGGTAACACGTAAAATATAAAATAAAATAAAAAATGGATTTCTCAACACTCTGCAACGCATTCCAAACGCCTGGCAAGCGACCCCTTAACTCATTCAGACCAGTGTACACAATTGTTAGAGACAGTGGGTTATCGCAGGGAAAGTTGACATGTCCGACAGTTTTCTTTCCCTGCCATGCATGTATGAAATACTCCCTTTCCACTGGACCAATGAGGATCTTGATACTTTAAGGTCGAACGTTTGCGATTGCTCTGCAAACAACTTAGCCGAGTCTAAACCTTGTTCATCCAATCATGAAAGAATAAACTAGTTACAGTGTTACAGAAGATATGTCGGCTAAAAACATTTTCGCGATTTCCCACCGTTTCTAACAATTGTGTACATTACGCACGTGTAGGTAATGTTTGGTCTGTTCAGTTCACAGCGGAGTTCTGAGTTCTGTGACCAATTATCTTACTTGTTGGTAAATGATTCACAAACCGTCTTACTGGTCTAGGTCGTAATTGGTTCATACGACTGTACCCTAACATAAAGCCTACAGCTTATTGGCTGTGACAACGAAGCAGGTGTTGTGTCGACTTAAGTGCAGCACGCATCATAAAATTGTTTGTTTGCAACACCCGAAGCTGTGAATTAAAGTAGGCCTGGAAAAATTAAGACACGGCAGTCTGAAAAAAGTAATTTTTAACGGTGTTGGGAGTGCTCCAATATTATATTCACAGCAAGCCAGATGTAACCATATTGAGGATGAGTTTAACAGATTAGTAAAAAAATCGTGTTTTTTTCAGACATGCTTCAACGCAGTTCGAGGGCCAGGAAGGCGAGCGCTCTACGCTGTAAAAATTTGGATCAGTGACTTAATTCAGTGTACTTAGTTTACTGTATTTTCAGTTGATGAGCTTTTATGTACCGGAGAATCATGAAATGCGCTGAGGTTGTACAGCCAGGTCAATGCAATTCACTAGGATTCACTAGAAAAGATTGTTCGATCAGTGGGTACCAGCGACTTAAAACTATCACTGGAATTGTACTCAGTAAAGTGGAGCAGCTTCGCCAAATCTGCAGTCAAATTGGTTGATTTGGGAACAGTTTTAAAATGTTTCGGGGTCGCACGCCGTGTAGGGGAGTGTGCGAAATCTCATGGGAAAGCACGAGACGCGAATCCTTGGTTGGCGGATGATGACGTAACGTTGCTTGGAAAGGAGGGTGTTGCGTTTCGTGCGGATGCCTCGGCATGAGAAGCAGTGGGTGGGGTAACGCTGCGAATTGTGAAAGGAAGCCAGCCGCCTCCAAGGGCGGGCGGCAGACAATGTGCCCACCCCCGGAGGCGGNAACGCTGCGAATTGTGAAAGGAAGCCAGCCGCCTCCAAGGGCGGGCGGCAGACAATGTGCCCACCCCCGGAGGCGGCGCGAAGACCTAGCGCTCGACCCGCGAGCCCAGGAGTATGGGGGGGTCCCGGGTTGGAGTCCTCGGGCGCTGCCGTTCCAGCCAGGACAAAGGTCGCACACGCGGGGTGGAGGTAGAAAGGACACGCCCGCACGTCCAACCATGTTTCTCACGCGAGGAATCAGTACGCAAGGCTAAGGCGGATCCTTATTTCGCCGAGGAGACGGCACTTCATCCTTTCTACAGCCACGTTTTGTTTAACCTTTCGTACCGTTACGGTCGGTGTTTTTGCGTTTGAAAGCGGACTCCACCCCGCTTTAAACTGTTTCTGGCTATTGGGAGGAACGTTATTGCTTGTCATTAAATGCCAGTTTTCCCGCATGATCGAGACCTTTAAACCGCCGTGAAGCATTCCAGTCATGCGATTACGAAAACCCCTGAAAATACACTGAAGAGATAAAAAAACTGGTATAGGCGTGCGTGTGCAAATAACAGAGGTATGGAACCAATCAGAGTAACGCTATACGGTCGGAAGCTAGATAGGTTACTGCTGCTACAATGGTAGGTCATCAAGATTTAAGGGAGTTTGAACGTGGTGTTATAGTCGGCGCACGAGAGATGGAACATAGCATCTTCGAGGTAGCGATAACATTAGGATGTTCGCGTACGCGTATTTCACGAGTGTACCGAGAATATCGGGAATCCGGTAAAACATAACATCTTCGACATCGCTGCGGCCGGAAAAAGATTGTGAAAGAACGAGATAAACGACGACTGACGAGAATCATTAAACGTGACAGATGTGCAACCCTTTCTCATATTGGCGCAGATCGGATTTGTGGACTGCCCTGCAGGATTCAAGGTGTGAATTGCCTGCTGCATACCTTCAGACATTAGTCGAGTCATTGCCACGTCGTCTTGTGGCACTTCTGCGTGCTCGGGGGACCCTACGCGACATTAGACAGGTGTACTGGTTTTTTTGGCTCTTCAGTGTAAAGCTAAATCAGTAGAGAGGCGTTCTCAAGTGCGTACTTTCGTTAGCATTTTGGTTTTATGACGTTTTCTGATATATGTTACGTTTTTTCACTGAACGAACTCGAGGAGTAAGGAATTATGTGTATGCCATCACCAGGAATACTGCTTTTCAATTTGACTGTTCAATGTTGCGTCTTACCGATTAATTTTTCCATTATTAAAATCAAATTACCACTGTTGAAATATCAAAATATGGAAGACTAATCAGTATAAGCACACCTAAATCTTATGCAGGAAACCCCGAATTAATTTCTTGGCCATGCCATTGGGATATAGACCACCCCGTGGTTTTCCAAATTCACCGCGGGCGAATGTTACAATTGCGTTTTAATAAGGATGAAGGCCGTAATTCCTCTCTTGATCGAGCACATTATTCTGTTGTCTTAGACAACCTCCTTTTAAACGAGTTAAACATTCATAAAAAAAACTCAAACGAAAAAAAAAACAATCGACTGAAGGAGTATCGTACGATTCAGGGACTGAATTTCGTNTTCATAAAAAAAACTCAAACGAAAAAAAAAACAATCGACTGAAGGAGTATCGTACGATTCAGGGACTGAATTTCGTTTGTACGCCAGTGACAGTGATTTTCAATCATTTCTCGTTTACGGTGAGTGACATGCTCTCCGTCCGATTCCGACAACAATAAATATCATTCCAACTCGCCTGCTAAGCGAATACATAGGGCTGCTTACGCATATCANCGTCCGATTCCGACAACAATAAATATCATTCCAACTCGCCTGCTAAGCGAATACATAGGGCTGCTTACGCATATCATCAGAGTAGTGCACAATTTGATAACCTATATTAAACAACTTTTTTTTTTCAGAAATAATTGTGAAGCTCACCTGACNTCAGAGTAGTGCACAATTTGATAACCTATATTAAACAACTTTTTTTTTTCAGAAATAATTGTGAAGCTCACCTGACTTGGACTGAAGCTCGATGAAAGTATCATAGTAAAAATATTATCCGTTAACTGTAATCGAAGTTTTTAAAAAATATATTTTATGGAAGTATACCACATATAGGGCTGCTAATATAGAAAATTTGAACAGAAAAACTATACATATACAAAATTGGAAACTTTCGTACGCATTTGACTCTTTCGTGAGCAAATCGAGGAATGCCGCCATGTATGTTTCTTACTATTTTATGAGCAAATTCTTTCAGGATCGCTACCATTTATGCATTTAACCCTTTCGGGAGAAAATTCAGGAACGCTACCATTTATCCATTTGACTCTTTCGTGAGCAAATGCAGGAACGCTACCATGTATGTATTTGACTCTTTCGTGAGCAAAGCCAGGACAGAATTTACCACGCGAATTCTCGCTATACATGTACGTACATTGAAGTAGTAAATTAGTGATTGATTTTATAGAACGCATCGTTCATTTCTAATGCAAACAAAGCTATATGTTAAAAGAAATCTGTTGGTAAAACCAAACGCAGTGGCTTTCCAAGTTATACTTTGACCACGTTATTTTGCCTGTTGTGGTGGCGCCGTAGCAATTCGCGACCTGCGCGGAAGACGGAGATCTTTCTACCCGCCTTTCACCAATCAGCGGCAGCTTGCGAGTTTAATTTGCCATAAGTGGCGTTCCGCTGATGGGGCCACGGTTGCGCAGTGGCTAGAGCGCTCGCCTTCCACCAAGGCGAGACAGGTTCGATTCCCGACGGGGATCGCTCCCCATATTTTCGCAAGTGGCGAATTGTGCCGTATGATGCCACTGCTCGGCGGATTTTCTCGGGGTCTTCCTTTTACCCTCCCCCTTGCATTCTGGCGCTGCTTTATACTCACCTAGCTTCGCCCTCACCGCCTAAACCNACTGCTCGGCGGATTTTCTCGGGGTCTTCCTTTTACCCTCCCCCTTGCATTCTGGCGCTGCTTTATACTCACCTAGCTTCGCCCTCACCGCCTAAACCTCTCCACTCCATGTGTTCCGCTAAGTGTCATAACCGATCCAGCTTTCGCATTGGTTTCGGGGGGTAAAGAGGATGTAGGGGTTGGCAATGGAGGAGAAAGAGGGGGTTATGGATCGCGGCTGCAATTCCTCAAAGTTAGACCGCAAGCAACGCGCGCGCGCGCACACACACACGCGCGCACACCAACACAATTACGTCACCACGCCGCACCGACTGATTAAAGTTTAATTCCCCCAGACGNCCCACCACCTTCCGCAACTACATTACCCGCGGAAACAGATCTGCCACCGATTTGGTGCGGTCAGTCACGATTAGCTGTGCTAATGGCGAGCAGGGAGGAGACGCTAATTATTGACGAGGAGCGACGGGGAATTCGCGCAGATCTGTTCCACATCGCGGAAATGAAGTGCTCGTGTCGGAATTCCCCAGGAACGAGCATGGAAGATGGCGCGAATTAACTGAAGACACGTTTCCCCTCGCGATATGCAGTCGCTTCGTGTTTAACTGGAACGAACCGAAACCCCTGCTTCCTTCTTTTTTTTTTTTTGTCTTCGTGTATGTATCCGACCGCCATGTGCCGCGGGAGAAATCACTCGTATTCACTATGAAACAGCCACGCTCGCACAAAGAAGTGACGTCACGTAGCGATGTTCCATGTTGAGTGCCGGAGTGCGTCGGGTGCGTGCTATCAAAGCCAAATGATCATGAGCTATTCCATCGTAAGTATTTGTGAGTAAACGCAGTGAATCTACATACAGGTTTTTCCCAACGAAACGAGCGCGTCGGAGAGATCGGAAACGTCACAAAATCCAACACAATTTGAAATGCCCTTACTAATATTTGTCTATCCAGCAGTGCAGGCGAAGAACAACCGATATAGTTCTTTCACATAACTCTTATCCTCAAGCCCATGAAAAAAAAACNAATTTGAAATGCCCTTACTAATATTTGTCTATCCAGCAGTGCAGGCGAAGAACAACCGATATAGTTCTTTCACATAATTCTTATCCTCAAGCCCATGAAAAAAAAAAGTAAAGAAACTGATTTCACCGAGCTCTGATCAATTAATTTAACATACAATAAGGCTGTAAGATAAAAAATAATTGATTGGCACGATTCGTCAACGCATGTACGCGCTTGCGTTAAAACGCACAGCAATGAACATGAACTTTTCCCGAACATGTATTTCGATATTTACGGCTTTACTATTTAGTTTCCTGTTAAAAATTTATTTATTAGGTTGTATATACTATTATTAAGCGTCAATGACTGCTCTAAAAAACACTACTACTATCCTAATTGTCACAAAAAAACTCTGGAGCTATATTTTCGAACGAATGAGATAAAACGAGTGGCCAAACGAATATATGCAGTTGATTCAACTAAATATTTTGTTGCCAGTCAAATTTATTTTGGCCCAACACAGGGGCTTTGCTTATTCAAGCTTGTATTTTGTAAGATAAACATAATTAATTTTTTTTTTTTAAGTTTGGTTTTCTCAACAAAATATTTTGTTGGGGCGACAAGATATTATTTTGACTCCATACGAACAAATATTTTGTTGGCTGGAACGAAACCTTCCTCCCAGTGCGTGAGGTGATGTTCTGAGCAACTGGAGATGGCCAAACTTAATCTTTGAAGGTCAGGCGGGAAGCACTGCATCATCAGCATCTGACGTCATCATCGTCGAGACCAATGCGATTCTTTGTTTATACAAAAAAGAATGAAAGCGCGCGAAAAGATGTAGTGCGTACATAACCTGTTTGATAGATAATATATCCGTTAAGTTGTTTCGAAATTGAAAGATGGGCGGCTTAAGAGATGCATTGCAGCTAAGGCTTTTTTTTTATATCAATGACAAGCAGTATAATATACGATGAAGGTACGTCAGAACCGACAGCAAATGGTAAAATGGACATGTGAACAAAAATGTCGACTTCTTTTTCCGACTGCATCCATCAGGAAACCTCAGCTGTAACACGCAAGGACCGCNGGGAAGCACTGCATCATCAGCATCTGACGTCATCATCGTCGAGACCAATGCGATTCTTTGTTTATACAAAAAAGAAAGAAAGCGCGCGAAAAGATGTAGTGCGTACATAACCTGTTTGATAGATAATATATCCGTTAAGTTGTTTCGAAATTGAAAGATGGGCGGCTTAAGAGATGCATTGCAGCTAAGGCTTTTTTTTTATATCAATGACAAGCAGTATGATATACGATGAAGGGACGTCAGAACCGACAGCAAATGGTAAAATGGAAATGTGAACAAAAATGTCGACTTCTTTTTCCGACTGCATCCATCAGGAAACCTCAGCTGTAACACGCAAGGACCGCNAATGTGAACAAAAATGTCGACTTCTTTTTCCGACTGCATCCATCAGGAAACCTCAGCTGTAACACGCAAGGACCGCCATGATCTGAAATCTCAATGGACCAAAGACTAAATATGTGTTAGACCGATCTCGCTGGTTGCGCACAACCAGTCTCCGTGTCCCGAAACTTATATGCTTTTCTGCAAACACGACTATCAAAAACGGCATAATTTGGATTTGAGGCAAGAAAACCGTTTTGTAAACGAGTGCTCTGAGATATTTTATACTTCCCTTAACCAATTTGTAATACAGTTTGATTAAATTCGAATTGGTAAAAGTATTATATTAACACAATAGTGTTTGTCATTAAAAAATGTTTAGATATAAACAAGCGCAATCATCATTGTTGACCATATGACTTGGACAGTTGTATTGATTTGGGGTAGGTCGTTGTTCGGTACGCGCGCAGAAAACGAATAATCGGTCTACCTCATCTTTAGTCTACGGCGTGGACTGACAGCCCATTTAAGTTCTATGTTACTCAGGTTAGGAACAAAACGCGATTTATTATGGACGAGTTTAGCACAGGGATTATTTCCGCTGCAAACTGTGCAGTGTTTCTAAAGGGTAACACTTAATTATAATTTTTAATTTACGCGAATAATAAAAGAGAAAGATTTTACTTAGTTACGAAGTTATTTGATATTCGATATAAAAGGGCATTGATATTTCGCGAGGAGATTTCGAGACAAGATACAGTTCAAAGCATGGTAGGGTAGCCCAGTTTTTTTCATTGGCTGAAACATGTTTTGGTCCACGTGAACTGCTTGTGCACGAAACACGAAGGTTCAGTGTCAGAGTTACAGAATCCTGAGTGGCTCGGTCAATGCGGAAACGACACCAGCAGCCAATGAAGGTACGACAACTGCCTAAGTGTATATATATATTATTGAAGTCTATTGTGTGCTCCGATTTTTACGCGAAAAATCACTGGTCCTATCGATATCTAATCATTGCAATCGTCCTGTTCTTTAACGTAGAAAATAAAGCAAATTTGGTACACAGGCAACACTAACCCTTACCTAGTGGCGAAAATATTTGGTTTCCGAACACTTTTAACATTGATGTTGCCAAAGTGGGTGTAAGCAACATCAGCACGGTCGAACGGCATGGACAGGCGCATCTCTACAATACGGGGGTCAATCGTCAGAGAAGCGACGGCGGTGCGAACAGACTGTACCACACGTCGACTCAAACCCACTGCGNGAGTAATTGACGGCAGGCAGTTCTCCGAGGGCAGCCGGGGTTGTAAAATTTCACCCCCCTTCCCACCCCTCTCCTCGAGCGCCGTCAAAACGAGCCGACCACATGGGAGGCGTTCGAGTTCCTTACGTCTACCTCGCCGGCTCTCCGGTCGAGGTTTATATTCAGGGTAGGGACGGAACGAGATTCCTTATTGGAGAGTTCAGCGCAGGGGAGAATTACCGCCGCAAGGCGCGCTGCCGTTCCAAAGAGGTCGCTTTAACCCTGTCATCCCCACGTTACTTTATAGTTTCTGGTGTTTGCTAATAAGAATTTTTTTATGGCGCGTTATCTACTTCACCCACTCAGACCCAGTTCAGGCAATTGTGTACATTACGCATGTGTAGGTATTTTTTTTGTATTTACTGCACACTGTGAAGCTCAACGACCAAAGTTCTTACCTGTGTTTGTTATATAATTATTTGTTACATATCCTTGAGTTAAAATTTTTGCCGGGTTCACGAAAATATTCTCTACGGGAGTTTACCCGACGCTCCGGCAAGGCGAGCCAACACGTAAATGTTACGGATCTCCACGTTGCGGGATACGCAGCTGCAATTAAAGATTTTTAATTAGTGCCAGTCTAGCCTGCTCAAAAAGAAGATGAAGGAAGCGCACCGAACCGCCACCGCAACGAATTATCGTCCTCCACCCAGACGTAATTATTTACGTAAGAGTGTCCGGGTTGGCACGGGTTGGTGGAGGGCGTGAATATGGAGGGGGGGGAAGTTGTGTTGCCAACCTAAAGACAAGAAAGTCAGATACGTGCGTCCGGAAATTCGGCGTGTACCATGCACCAGACCCGAAACAGTTTTTCGTAACTCCGTACGTAGAAATACTTTAGGCGTAGTGGCTGTCGGTTAAGGTGCCTGTCTACCTTGAGATATATTTTTCCAATATTTGAAGCACAGGAGCGATAAGGGCGACACTGCCGCGTTCGCCAAGAGCCCCATCGCCACTACGCGCTAGGCTGTGAGCTACCGTGCGGTATCCTCGTCGTGTTGCGCGCACCTATGGCACTTTAAGCAGTGTCCCTATATTTTTATCGATAAAAGGTTTGAAGCGACGTTCACTGCAATTATTTATACAAGTTTCACAGGAATTCGCCCAGAATATTTTTTAACTTAATACTGCATCACTTACCAAACCACCCGTCTCTTCATTTCGAAACAACTAAACGGATCTACTATCTACCAAACATGTTATGTACGCTCTACATCTTTCCACGCACTTTCTTTCCTTTGCGTATGAACAATTAACTATTTATCTTTTTGTTGTTATACGTGAATATACGGTTGGCGGCACTGGGCGGAAGAAAGGCGCTGGGAGCTAACTTTCGCGCAGCCGCTCGCGTTTCGGGGAACGAAAGCTCGGCGTCGCAGTTGGGCAATGCCACGGAAGAAGGGCGACGACGGGGAACCACAGACTGAAGATAACGTAGAAAGTCATAGAGTACTTCAAGATACAGAGGCGAAACAAACGCTTATTCCGCGAACTCCACCCGCACGCGTCAAAGTTCCCGGTGGAACCCGGCGCTTTTCTCTCCAACCTCCCCTCCTGGTGGCCGATACCTATTTAATGTTATACCGGGAGCACTTACTTTCTAGTCTTACTTTAACTCCCTCAAAACAAGATCTAAATAGGCACTTTTCCATCTCGAGGAACCACCGGGAACTTAGTATTTTAGAAACCGCCATGCGGGCCAAAAAATATGCTAATTGCCATTCACTCCTACCGCGACTGCGCGTTGCTTTCTTTCACGTCATATTGCGCATGGCGGTAAAAGCCGTTTACACTTTCATGGCCCAGTGCGACTGAGTGTTCCCGCACGCGCCAGAAAAATGGCGCCACCGACCAGCAAAATGTCGGAACGCCGCCGTTCGCCAATCAGCGCCTGGTGACTAAATTGACAGCCGGCAGCTGAGCCACCCTCTTGGCGCTCAAGACTGGAACCCTCAGGTAGATAAATTCCCAGAAAGGGTGATTGCCAACACAAATGGCTCCCAATACGAGCACCAAGATACCCCAGAGGGTAACTATGAATGAAATCCACCACGAGCGCGATCCTTTATGCTAGAGAAAGGCTCAAACACAGTGCTGATCCCCACCAAGTTGTCTTACCTTTCACATCATCATGGGAAAACCTAAATGATAGAAAAGCAGGTGCACAGGTGTGCACAATGCAAAAAAAGAAACACTATTATCAAATGCTAAGCTTTGTGATAGTTCACAAGAAGTTGCTGTAGTAATTAACTTTATATTCATTTAATTATTTAATAATAATAAAAAACCTTCTAAATTCAGAAATAAAGGGTACAAATATATATATATAAATTTTTTTTTTCTCTTATAATCGGAAGCGGACACCGACGCGCCCACAAAGCCCCAATAGGGGGGGGGAACCAAATAAAAAACCAAAACACAACGACTTGAGTATTAGAAGTTCTTATGCATTTACAGTTATGTAGATGCACCCAGGAATATTTATACTTGTTATAATCGAAAACAATTTGCTGAAATCTTTTCATTAAAAGAAGAATTTTAACACACGAAAACCATTTTTATTTGTTTTTCCAAGCTTTTCTGGTTATGTCAAAAAATTCCTAAGGAGACGAGAAAACGGGCAGCCATGATGGTTTGTTGTGTGTGTTTATGCAAAAGGGAAAAAAATAAATCTTAGCAGACATTTACCAGTCGCTGATCCGGACTCTGGCGCAGAGGCGAAGAGAAGAAAAATCAGCTCGTGGCGCCATCACACAGTTAGGCCACGGCACGGAACAGGAAGGCGTACTTTACATCATGGTCGGCTTACAGGCAGAAGTCTCGGGCAATACTTGGACCGCCCGTGAACGGTCTATGAACTTATTACAACATTATGTTAGAAGATTATCAAGCAGCAAAATTAAATGCGTCGTTACATCTTGAGAAGGTGTTGGGCAGAAGGACGAGTCAACACTTTTATTTTACCAACAAAAAAACTTGGGTTATTCCGATACACGCAACATGGCCAATCGATACATCTCGAATCACCATGTTGCGGTCACCAAAGTAATCAACAGTCAAAACATAGTGTATATTATTTTTAACCTTTAGATTAAAATATAAAATATTTTAAAAATATTATAAACATATAACGTAAAATAACATCCAAATATTAAACAATAAAGGGCATAAGCTCTGCCATCTGGTGTAACAAATGTGAACTGAAAACACAGCCCAAAAAAGGTTCGCTTCTTTAAGTGCAAAAAAAAAACACTTAAAATAAGATTGCTACGGCTTATTGCGTTTACAATAGCAAGTTTCAAACAATATTTTAAATTAAGGTTACATAAATCTTTAACATAACACACAATAAATATTAAAAAGAAATTAATTACCATATAAAATATTAATTTCCATAATAATTAGGAAAGACGACGGGGCTTTGTCAAAAAAGAAGGAGTTTGCTAACAAAAGACAATTAGAACAAAATAGGTTAGAGAGAAAATGCCACAACAGGGCACACTACCCAGCCAATAGGGAACCTTTTCACACTACGCAGTAGCCAATCAGACATAAGGCCCCTTTCCCAGAGCCTCCTGCAGCCAATCGGAGAATGGGCACTCCTAAATCAAAAGAACTGCCGCTCCATTTTGTCTCTATTTTCACTGTCTACTATGTTCAATAGTGATGAACGTGTTTGTTTACATTTGAATTTTTAGCAGACACCATCACTTTTGCACGAGTAAGTTACTTTGTCCGACTTGGGGCCTGCAGTGGTTGCATCCTGCTTGCATCCCACCTAAGTGAACCGGGTTCAAACCCCTGCTGGGCCACTCCCGGATTTTCGCATGTGGGAATCGTACCGGACGATGCGAGTTTTCTCGCGTATCTCCCATTTCCCAGTCCTTTCGTTCCGGAGCTGCTCCATAGTCACCTCAATCACCCTCATCGGCTCTCAAGATCTCGCCATTGAGAGCCACCCGAATCTCTTCACTCACTATCTCCTACTTGAATATTACATAGCTGCATCACAACTAGTTTGAAAGGAAGTGTACAACATATCAAAGCGCCGACAGAAAAAGATTTATATCCGACAAATCCTTTGGGTGTGGTTTTCCATAGTGCTATTGGCGGAAACGTAGTCCAATGTTTGGAGCACAGATAGTTGCTGCCTGCGCAACTCGCATACGCACTGTACCCCAATTTCTCCTGAGTGTGAAACAAGTCGCTTTTGAACGTTGCATGTCGGCGCTGCTTGGCCGCTCGCGTGGCCCGCTCGTTCCTGCCCAATCAGATAGCTTTGGAAAATCACGATTTTACTGCTGCGTGGCTCGCTGTTAGCTACGTTTTATTTTTTACAAGTCACTGAAGAACAATATATTACCCTTTTTACGCCATAAAACCACAAGCAGAATCGCCATGAAAAGATTAAATAAACAAATTTACGGCTAGAAAAACTTTCTTTGCGTAAAAGTCGATTTGACGAACCAATTAGCAAAGCGTTTTTAATTTACTAGTCTCTGGATGGAATTAAAAATTAGCCTTTAGCGAATGACTGAATGTAACGACTCCATTAGATGGACTGACTTAAAAAATTCCTTACTAATAAACTTGTATCAAAACTTTTGGCCAACGTAAACATCGTGGGTTTAATCCTATTTATATACTCGTAACGTTTCGACAGTCGTTACAGCTGCCATCTTCAGGTAGTTGTAATGATCAAGTGACTGGTTATTTTATGGCCTATCTTAAAAATCTATAAAGTAAGTCGGAGAACCTAGATGGGAATATGACCTAAGTGCGTCTCAGGGCGGATATACATATATACTGAGTACGGAACACGTGCATCGAAGCTGTACTCGGATTAGGCAAACATGGCCGCAATTATGGCCATGGTTACTTCCGCTGAACTGCGAAAGTGAAGGGGGGAGGGGGCCGGCAAAGACACCGCAAAAACTCCTCGACAGAAACGAATTGCAAAATTGCGTCCAACTTATGAAGTAGAATAAAAGTTGCTTGTAGAACAGACGATGGGTAAGAATAACCTTTATTGAAAAGGTGTTCGAAACGCCAGAAAAGTATGAGGCTTCGAGCACCGCGGTAAACACGAATTGTACGATTACACTCCAAGCTCAATTATACCAGACTCAACGATAGTTGGCCAGAAAATGCTACAAATCTGCCGCCAATCACAGGAATATCCTAATATGAGCCTTAGAGAACTAGAAGCACAAATTGCTCATGAGCAGAGGAGACCCAAACACAACCTGCGCGGAAAGTCACCCTGAGGACACGCTGCCGACATTCGTCAGGCTGGATGGGAAATTCGACAGTTATAGGAAGTCTAGCCCACCTGGAACACACGCACAAGAAAATCAAGAGGCAAGAATCTTACACTCGAGACAGTGGCGCATAGTAACAGTTGCGTTGTGGGGCATTGCGATTCGCTACGTACTCCCAACATCCGACAGCCGATCAAACTGATAAGTGCCGGAAACTCGGAGCTTTATGTATCCTCGTCTCTAGGAGGCTGGTTTCTGACTTGTTGAGCCCGTCGGCCAATCGCAGGCTGATTATCTGAGGTGGTTTTTCAGTCCCGTTTTGAATGGAGTAATTATTCGATGAAAGGCTGGCTTGAAAAACAAATTTCTTGATAGACACGTTGGAGTGAAAATTCACAATTACAAAATTTTTAAAAATTTTACTTTAAAAATGTTATGTTGGTAATAAAGTCAAACAGAAAATTTTCCTAAAGTAACATACAAATTTTGATGGAAAAATGTAACATCTCTATTTTTAGCTTTTACAATTATCATTCTTTCTTATGGCCAGACGTAGATTCTCAAAACGTCCAAACACAAAATTTCTGACAGCACTCTTTTCATAGGTATTCTTGTACTTTACGACCTGAGCTCAGACTTTGAGTTGAGAACCAGAAATCGGTGACTGATAAACCTCTTGTTATTTCAGTGTTAATTATTTCTTATAGAAGGAGACACATTCTCACAACCCGATAACAATATTTTCAAGCAATGTGTCTCGAGAAATCCTTTAACAAAGGCTCAATTTAAAATAAAAAAATTTAACAATTTTGTCGGTATTACAATGATGCGGTTGGAATTTTTATGACGAGATTACACCACACTTCGCGATTACACGTGTTGTAACATATGTCTTCTTTCCCTTGCTGGAGACAAGATGCCCCCGGCACGTTATACAGTCCCGCGAGTGTCTCCTGCAATGCGGAATTGCCTAACTAGCATAAGGAAAAACCCGGTGTATATTCCATCCGTTATGGGACGCCCTTGGCTTCCACTGGGTTAGCCTCGTAAAGGGCTTCCTTCAGCCGTTACCCGAACGCAAAGGGGTTACAGTCAAGGGAAACGCACGAGTCGCTAGGGAGCGCAGGCTCTGGTCTCCGCCTGCAAATCGCCAACTAATTATAAAACACGCGAGCGTTAATTAACGCGTTGGAACCACCTCTCGTTGACGTTTTGCGGGCACGGGGTCTGCCTGCTGCCCGAGTTATCTCTTTCTCTCTCTCTCATTCTTACTCTCTCTCTCCTGTAGCGGGCGTAAACGAATTCTGTAGTGACGTCCGGAGTCGCTAAATATTCGCACGGCTCTCCACGTGTACGTCGAATAGAGCTGTGGAGATGGCTTTCCCGTATCGATTTATTAAACTCCTCAAATTCTTTCTGAAGGTACTATACGAATTGCTTATATTTCACCACAAAACGATCTTAGAGGCTGAACCACCTCATTTTACAAAGCCAGAAATGTTAATGGTTATTTAATAGAAGGTTGAAAAAAACTTACGTTTTAGTCTGTCCGCGGTACTTCGCACTTTTTTGAATTACACCTTTGAAAAATAACCCCATGCATAACGTTTTTGGTTGTTTCTAGGTATGTCATGCAACACATGTTTTAAATTTCTGTTAACGTAACATAATATTATTTTTAGTAAAATTCAACTTGTACTTATATATTATAATACTTCAATTAAAATAGAATCAAAATAGAGTGGATACAGGTATGCTGGTAATGCTCAGTAATAAAAAGGTTCTTATGCTCAATATTATTAACATGGGTGGGTACAAATGCTGTGCTCTGTCCCTTTGATGCCACTTTATTGACTTAGCTAAGCTTTTTTTTGCGCGAGGGGGAGGAATATTATGAGAGTAGAACTTAAGCAGGGCTTCAGTAAAGTTGGAAGTAACTAAGAGTGGACCATACGCAGACAGTCCACGTCATCTTTGCTGACATGCGACAGCACTCGCTTACTTCTCCCGACACACTGCATGCTGAGCGCTTTCCAGAGAATGCGACTTCTTAGAAACTCTCAAATTCTTTTATACGCGGATTCCCGAAACATAACATCAAGTACATAATTCGAACCACTTAACATAAATCGACGGCGTTTATTTTATTGACTATAAATTATTAGAATTAACGAAACCATCACGTACAGCAGTAGCTGTTCAACTGTTTAGTTGAATCTGCCTTTGATAAACGCAAGCAGAGATTAAACCCCTTAATTAAAAAGCAGCTAGTTAGAATATTAACCCACTATTTATACACCCAAACCACTTATGCCAACACAATAGAAAATTATTGTAACAGAACTACTAATTAGTTTACAAAACTAATTAATTATACATAAAATGATTGAAATTTAATCCAGTTATATCCAGACGAAAAGTAACAAAAGATGATCTCATAAAACATGAACTTTCGCTCTTGGACTACTTTCAATCCGAATTTATTATTCACTGCACTCTACAGTTGAACTTAGAAAATGAAGCGAAACATTTTAATTATTTAACTGTGTTTCAAAGGGAATAAGTGAAGGACTCGAAAAGATCGTTAAACTTGTTACAATCGGGTACAAGGATAACAACTAGTTCAGGTATAAACACGGTACAGAAATTGTATACAAAGTAATGAAAAATTATAGCTTAGAAGGTTCTGTATTGTGCAATGTAATTATAGGTATGCTTAAAGGTGCACGCCAGATAAGCATTCACATACTTTTCAAATGTACTGTATATTTTATGAATGCCATTTTGAATTAAAGTGAAGCCTAGAAGAAAACATAACATAAGTACGTCTTGTATAATTCTAAATATAAGATAACCTCCTTCCGCCTAAATAAAAAATTAAAATTTAGTTTACTATGTCTGTGCAATTTTATGTTCCCTCATAAATAATTCTTCACTGAAAGTATTAAGTTTGGTTATCTCCGTCGAAGATGATACTTAGCTTTGATAGAATTAACATCCTGTTACAGCTTTTCGAAATATCTTTACATGCAATTGTAAACTAAAAAAGTGTGCTCTGCAAAATGCAATTTTGCAGCATACCTTTTTTTTTGGGTAGGTGTCTATGAATTTTGTATTAGTGATAAAACTTCAAACAAATGAGAAAGTCGAGTTTGTGACTTTTAATAATAACTTACTCTTTTGTTTTATTTCACACATACGTACACGCCAAAGAACTGAGTTTTAGAACAGGAGTAACGAAATTTCCCCTCTAAAATAAGAAATTAGTGTTATTCACAGATACAGCAGCGTATGACTGGGGCGCGTTTAACGGCTCGCAGTTTAGATTCCTGCAGAGCTCGTTGGCTGCTACACACATGAGCAGCCAGTTTTGTATTTTTGACGTAGCGGCTGAGGATTCATGTTTTAAAACAAGACGCCCTCGGAATGAAATGCATGCTTGAAACAACCACCAAAACCCGCGCTATCTGGTGTGAAAAGCAACACTGGCCACTTGCTGAAACAGCAGCCAATGATTACATATCTGAAGCTTGAGCATGCGCAGTACTGGGCAGTTTAGGCCTGAAATGATTTATTTTTGTTCGTAGTTACAACGTATCGCCGAACGGTAACGTGGGGTTTTTGTGTCCCAGTCTAGGGGCCGCGGTGGCTGAGCGGCCAGTCCGCTCGCTTCCCACCGAGGCGAACCGGGTTCAATCCACGGCAGGGTCACTCCGGATTTTTCGCACGTGGGAATCGCGCCGGACGATGCCGCTGGTCGGTGGGTTTTCTCGGGGATCTCCCGCTTCCCCCGTCACTTCATTCTGGCACTGGTCCATGCTCACCTCGCTTCACCCTCATCGGCTGCCAAGACTAGGATGTTAAAAGCCGTCCATACCTCTTCACTTGCTCTTCTGTCTCAGCCAAATGCAAATTACTTGTTTACTCTACACTTAGTTCTTCGGTGATAGAATCTCTGTGAAACAACGGATTTGTGTGCCGTTTCTAGTACGTTTCCGCTTATTTAGAATGTAAACCTATCTCCTTCCGTCTCAATTAATTTACTGATATAAAACAGGGGTGTTGAAAGGAATAAAACAAACATATTAACGTTACACTGAATCTGAAGTTGCATCAAACGCGATAGACCGGGTGTATGTTAAGCATACACTATTTCAAGGCCAGTAGAAAACTTAATTTGTCATCAAACTATTGCAGAAGTAATTTACATAACTGATAGTTTGTAACGATTTCAGACAGTTAGTGCAAATTATATGCACGCGCGTTTGTCGTTAATTTATACGGCTAAATTTGGATATATTACAGACGTGACGATTGTCTACAGTCAGAATCTGCATATGTGACAAATATCACAAGGCTTAATGCACTGGTCACCTCTCGTATCTTTTTCAATTTTTGCATCTACAAGAA
The DNA here is from genome assembly GCA_002778355.1 of Clitarchus hookeri. Taxonomy (NCBI): domain Eukaryota; kingdom Metazoa; phylum Arthropoda; class Insecta; order Phasmatodea; family Phasmatidae; genus Clitarchus; species Clitarchus hookeri. The sequence goes on along the minus strand of NQII01001433.1, from coordinate 272,837 downwards.
GTCTATTTCTTTCTTCACTTGGAACAACAAAAACGTGGCTACTTAAAAATTTAAGAGCCTACGATTCTTCTCTAAAAGGTGTTTTACAAATGGTTTGACACAATAATATAAATGATTTTACTATTCTGTAATAAATCTTGCCGGAAAATGTTTCCTGGAACACAATTGCTGTTTCTTATAATGGGGAAAGACGCTATGTGTTTGCCTGAACTAATATAACTATAGAAAATACCTTCTCCGTACCTGTTACGATTTCAGCGTATAAGAACTCGTGTCATGCATAGTATTACATATTAATGAAAAATATAATTTGTATATGCTATTCACGGTTAAGTGAGCACTTTTGAAAGCCCTCTCATTTGGAATATACGTCCAATTAAAAATATTTTATTTTAGCCTTAGATATTAACTTACGTGTGCGGTGGAATATGCACACTGTGTTTATTATNATATATATATATATATATATATATATATATATATATATTTAAAAGGTGGTTAAATTATAAAAAAATTACTGAAAGGAAAAAGTAACTAGGGCCTCAAAAGTGCTCACTTTATCTTGAACAGCCTATAACAGTATTGAAAAATTGTGTCTTTCTAAAATATATTTTTGTTAGTGGGGGTATCTCGAGGTTTCTCTGCCACATGATCCACATAGATATACTGTTGTATTAACAATGTTTCCTTCGGTATATTAGGCCGTTCTTGTACAATGTTTACAGTGTAGCAAGCCTGGTTATCAAATAATACACACTTTAATTAAAATAATATGAACCAAACAATTAGTGAAAATTTAATCCAGTTCATGGGTACTGTCTCACTGAAGAGAATGCAAAGTCGAGGATATCTGGCATAACACATCAGTTTATAAAGTATTTCAACTACCGCAAAGTCACTGATTTTCAACAAAACTTCTCACACTAGCTGATCGGGAAACGCAAACTGGGTTTACTATATATCTGATGCCACTTGTTGACACCACTTAAGTTGTTGGCTATAGTCCATTCATAGTTACTTCCAACTTTTCTGAAGCCATACTAAAGTTATACTCTCATGCTATTGGGCCGCCTCATTCATACAAAGCTTAACGAAGTATAGAAAATAACACAAAAGGGTCAAAGCACAAATTTGTGCCCACTAAGTTTCATAGTATTTTGTATGAAAAGTATTTCTTACTAGGCGTTAACAACAGACCTATTTTATTTCTGTTTTACTTTAATTATAAGTCATATTACTATAATAAATAATTAAATTATAATTATAAGTTCAATTTAGCCAAAAATAAGTTGGTAGTACGTTAACAGGAGTATAAAGCGCTTGTGGTTCATGGTGTGTTTAAGAAACAAGCAAACACGTCATACATGAAGAGGATTTTTTTTTTTCAAAGGTTTTATTCAAAAAGTGTGCAGATCCGGCGATTAGACCATACGTGAAGTTGGTAGCCGTGAGAGCGCTTGTTATGGTAATTACCTCTTCCACTCTGGCCTGGCAACAGACACATCTAGAGCAGGTTACCGCGGCGAGCAAGGCAGTCGGGCGAAGGCCAGAGCGTCGACCTTGAAGACAGGAAGCGCCCGTGATTCACACAGGATGCACCCTCGCGTGGCGCGGTATTTTTGCAGGACCTGTTTTCCGTGGGAAAACTTCCCGCCCCGCGAACTCCGAGATGGTGGCCCGATATATTTCGACGGCAGGCGGGTTCCTCGCAGGTTATATATATGGCACCCTTGGCATTGCGCAGGACGACTGCAGTTGAAGAAGAGTCACCGGCCTTGCAACAGGTCTTCGGCCAGGTAAAGGTAGCAAACTGCCCGTCGTACACTTAACGCGACAGGTTGGACGTGCTGCAAACAAAAGCCAGTAGTAGTAGGTTTCTCTCGCCGTAAAATGAACGTGGTGCAATGCTAACCAGATCATAATACATTCTCGTTGGCTGGTTTTTGTACTAAGAAATTATTTACTCGTTCAAATTTTTTTCTCGTTTATTCTCGTGACATTTTCTGTACGAAACTGGTACACGAGCGACAAGACGCTCATGTGACCCGGGGCGTGTAAATTTCACTTGGCGAGAAAAATGTTCACAGTATATTATTAACTAAGTAGATTTTATAGTGTCAATAGTCTCTAAATTCAGTAAGACGTTAAGTTAACACATAGGCTACAAAGTTTTGAAGGTTTAAAACGATTACACTTATAAAAATTAAACACAAAATAGTTTATTTTCAGATATATTCGAAACCGTCCTAGAGACAACTAATTTTATAGATACCGTCAAACATCTCGGAACTCTAAATACGAAACAGTCAAAACGGCTACTGATCAGATAAACTGTGATAATCAGTTATACTGCACTAATTATTTCGGTGCATTAATTTTACTGATTTAATACTTATTATATTTAATTCCAATGAAACCACACTACACTGAAGACTCCAGTTAATTTTACAAACGCAAATTTTCCAGTCGGTTGAAGCATATCATTTTATTTTCAGTGAAGTATTACGATGATTGACACAATTTATTCTGGCTTATCAGAGAACAGTACAGGATGACAGCTCCCCATCTGCATTGCAGTTCGTTGCGAAAATACTCCCACACGGGAATAGTTATCCAACATAATATTAATTTCACAAAATAAATATTCAAAGCTTCAACGTCCATCCTTTATTCTCTAAATATCAAACATTGGCATGTGCTCCTCTGGAAATTTAATCTACTGATTTCCAAAAGTCAGTGAAACGGAATAACAATCAGTTGACTTGCCTTAATCTGTGTCAAATGCGAATTAGCAGAAATGACTGTTACAACATTTATTGTTTTTTCCCTGTCTTCACCGATTAATTTTCCGCCTAGTGGTTTTAATACTCAGTGACGTAAAACTACGCCGTAAAATAAAACAGGTGTAANTCACCGATTAATTTTCCGCCTAGTGGTTTTAATACTCAGTGACGTAAAACTACGCCGTAAAATAAAACAGGTGTAACTGTGACACTTTCGTATCCTATATACGTCACAAAACGCAACCTGAACTTGAAAATGTGGTCACTTCGTCCTTCGTGTCGAGTTGTTCGCTGCGAGAAATGAATATTTTTCCTTCCCAACGATTGGACAGAAGTCAACCTATCAGGAACAACTTAGACACAATAGACAATTTGTATTAAGTGTCGTCAGTTGCGAATAAGTTTGGCTCACAATCTATTTCTCAATTCCTTCGCGTTCTTTCACTTTATCTACAATACTTAGTCGATAACTTATTAAACCAAAGGACTACTTCATTGTCATCTTCCTCTCCAATCTCACTAATACTGATTTCTCCCACTTTGTCTACCACACAGATTGCAAAAATTAAAAATACTTGTAAGAAGTGCTAAAATTTTAGATATCGCTTAGTAACCAACAAAACGTCTACAGTANTCACCGATTAATTTTCCGCCTAGTGGTTTTAATACTCAGTGACGTAAAACTACGCCGTAAAATAAAACAGGTGTAATTGTGACACTTTCGTATCCTATATACGTTACAAAACGCAACCTGAACTTGAAAATGTGGTCACTTCGTCCTTCGTGTCGAGTTGTTCGCTGCGAGAAATGAATATTTTTCCTTCCCAACGATTGGACAGAAGTCAACATATCATGAACAACTTAGACACGATAGACAATTTGTATTAAGTGTCGTCAGTTGTGAATAAGTTTGGCTCAAAATCTATTTCTCAATTCCTTCGCGTTCTTTCACTTTATCTACAATACTTAGTCGATAACTTATTAAACCAAAGGACTACTTCATTGTCATCTTCCTCTCCAATCTCAGTAATACTGCTATCTCCCACTTTGTCTGCCACACAGATCGCAAAAATTAAAAATACTTGTAAGAAGTGCTAAAATTTTAGATATCGCTTAGTAACCAACAAAACGTCTACAGTAGNGCAAAAATTAAAAATACTTGTAAGAAGTGCTAAAATTTTAGATATCGCTTAGTAACCAACAAAACGTCTACAGTAGGACACTTATAGTAATTCCTAAGTATGCCGAAAATAGAACCTAGAGAACTTACGTATACGTAAAACTGATTTAATAATTTGCAAAGCAAATAACTGCTCACAAAGGCAGCAACTATTCAACCAGTGAGAAAAATTGAGAGAAAAAGGTTTGAAACATACCTTTTCGGCATAGAGAATTAAACACCGGTTTTTAATACTCTTTACTGGTATGTTTAAAAGCTTTGGTAGGAAAATGGTTTTATATTCCTTCACCACTTCTTCGGCATATTTACAGCCTTTCAAAACAGTCAGTCAGTTCTCAGTTATGTGTTTTTGACAACATACATCACACAGTGGCGCATCAACCAGTTTAAAAGAACACAATTAAGTGATGAAATTTATAAACTGTCATGTAAGTATCTGTACAAACGCATGTTTGTTTGGAGCCGCGGTGATTTAGTGGTTAGATAACTCGCCTCCTACATAAGAGAACCGGGTTCGACTCCCGGCGGGGTCGATCCTGGATTTCTGCATGTGGGAATCGTGCCGGACGACATCGCTGGTCGGCGGATTTTCTCTGGGATCTCCCGTTTCCCCCGCCCTTGCATTCCGGCGCTGCTCCATACCCACCTCGCTTCACCCTCATAGGCTCTCAAGACAGCCGCCCAAATCCCTGCACTCCACTCCATGTCCATTTATTGAGCTAGTGTGGTATTTTATTTATATATGGGTAAAATATGGCATGCATCGGTAAATACCAGCATACCGGCCGCGGCGGAACAATTTAAAGTCATTTGGTGAAATATTCATGAAAGCATTTTTCGCTAGTCGCTTTTTTTTTATCTAGACTCTGTACACTGCTCGCTTTGAAACCTTTATGTCAATGGCTAGGATCCTTGAGACAATAGGGAAATTTGTCGCAGTTTATTCCCTGCTGTTTCGAAAAATTAATTACGTTTTATTTTTGTTCCCACCAGCTCAGTATATCTACCTGCAAATATACGGATTGGAGTGGACACCTTGCTCGAATAAATAGTCCATTCCTTCAGTTTTCTACACTTGGGCATGTTTGTTATTGCTGGTCAGCTTATGTGTGTTAGTTATGTAATACCCTCAACTAGAAGTTGTCTGGCAGGCGTCTATTACAACCGCATCTAATAAACCCAATATTAATATGGCCTGAAAGCGGTAATCAGGTGTATATGTCATGGAGATGATCCCTCTACACTTGACATGTTAATTAAAACCAATATTTATCTGCATCTAAAACTGATTTCAAGTTATAAATCGGAACTTTGATAACAATGGCGTCTGCTTCCGCCCATCGTGTGAGACGGACAAAACGACTGAGCCGCAGCACTTCGAATTAATCGCAAGTAATAATTGCCACTTCCTTCTTTATTCCCATCTGCTTTCTCAACATCGTGGAAACGAAATACGGTGACTGCCTGTTATTAAATTATTCTGACGTATTCCATGGTGACTCTCAATTCTAGGATAACTTACACCACTCGCCCGTCGTGCTGGCAAATAATGTGGGTTCAGCAACTAAATTTCTGTATTCATAAGTCTTCAAGCTTATAAATTCACGGAGAAATTTCATAGAGATGCTAGCAGTATTTTTAATGTTGTTGTGTGTAGACAGTAATACCAGCAGTGGGAGTCATATGTGGAATTGTATTTACTACTGCAAATATAATAATTCTTACGACATAAAGCTCTGTTTCTGTTACATAATGGACAGTCCGCTCAATACTTAGAAACGATCCTGCAAACAACTAATGCGCTTGTATGCCAGCGGGGCAATTTGGCTGCTAGCAACTTGAAAACTGATGTACAGAACTGTTATGTATATCTTACTATTCGGATCCTTGTAGATTCTGGGTGGTAGTCGAGCTGCATCCCGTAATTTGTCTCGGTATTTTCCCAACGCTGCGTTCATGTAATTACGTAACTCACTCCTCTAACTCGCTCGTTCATCCTTGGCCAGAAATATTTCCATTGATAATGGTGAAGAAAATAAGATTACTTGCCAACTAATGATGATTTGATGACTGGTTGTGGTGACTGAGAGCGATGATTGATGTTTCGTAATTAAATGTTCGTGGTTAATGACAATGTCTGAACATAATAATGATGATTACGGATAATCAGTCCCAACGATGGTTTCGACACAGTAGATGCTCTAGGCAGGATGATTGCGGAGTGCTTTGTTATTGATTTCTGCATTTAAAATATATAATATTAAAATGCAGATCCCACTCTTGAGCACGTGGAGGAATATTTCCACTTCTGACGTATCCTAGAGCAAACTATGAATCGAGCCCCGGTACTTTTGGATCACGAATCCAGGCATGCAAACTAATATTAAGATCAAACGGTTGAACCAGCCTACATTAATCATATCCAGGTAACGCCTTAAGATAGACATATATGTCTTTGCACTGGAATTATTTAATGCTTGATTCATGATTAAATGAGCTTTATTCACATATTATTTGGTTCCTCTTTCATTATCTTATGTGTCTGTTGACACGTGTAAATATTTACACCTTTTTAAAAAATGACTTGAATTAGTCGATACACTCGCCAATTCTTACTATTACTCTTATGCTTGATAAAAACGCTTACTGATATATCAACATACATATTAGAATAAATGTTAATATACATACTTATATATACTGTATATATTATCTACTATATATAAATGAAGAAATCAATTTCAGCATTTACCATTTCTAGTAATTTTTAATTTTATTATAAAAAGAATGTAAGGCATATAATTAGTTTTCACGTTCTTTCGCCAACATTGCTACTTAAAAATGTAAGCAAATTTTTTTTTTGTAATTTTTTTTAACTGTTAACTTCCTGCGTGTTTCACATACATGTACAATTTATGTTATGACACCCTTAGATGTAGCCAAAAAAAAAAGTGCATTTCTGTAGAATCTTTTATTACAAATGCATCACTTCACGAGATTTTATCGGCCAGATTTTCGTATGTGTCACGTGAAGGCAGGGGTAAGAGGAAAGATTGGCAGGAACATATGAATATTTTTATCAGGGGAATCAAAACCCAGGCACAACGTGGTTCAACACAGGGCTCTCATACTAACAACTCATTTACCATTCAACATCTCGCTTTGTGTCCGTCCAGCGATATTCAAGTAGTGAGTAGGAATTTACCAGCGNGTGTCCGTCCAGCGATTTTCAAGTAGTGAGTAGGAATTTACCAGCGAAGGTTCGTCGTGTCTTTGAAAATAAACTCGCTGCTAGAGACGCAACGCCCATTGCTAGTTAGCAAGATGACAAATTCAGCAGCGGTAATTTGAATTATTGCGGGGCAGTAGATTCCTGAATTGTCTAGTCCATACATTTGCCGCAGCTAAGTTGAGATTTTGTTAACTGTTTGTAAATTCCTCTGCCCGTAAATGTAAAAAAAAATATTAACGTGATCACTGAAAGGTGCACCTGCAGTAATGCTGGAAGTGAATCGTAGAAAGTAGTTCTATATTTAACGCCATTTAAAATGCATGGTATTAAGAATTGATGGCCACTTCAATTGATTTATTTTATTTTAGTGAACGTAGAGTAAGTGAGAACTTGTGTAACACTAACTATATTTATGTTTATAAAAATTTCATATCAGCCCGTGGTTGCCTGTCAATAGGCCCCTGCGCAATTTTTAAGTGACGCGGAAGCATACGCAGTGGGTAGCAAGAACACTGCCAGGGTTTGAAAAGTGCTGATTTATCAGCGAACCGAACGTATCTGTGTTTAATGAGCTCGGTAAATGCGTGCAATAGGATAAATTAAAACAGTTGGGACAATAGAAGTGCTGCAGTGTTAACTTATTGTTTTTTTTTTTTTTCAGGAAGGGAAAACGCTGACGTGATTCTCGTCAGAGCCCTGCGTGCTATGAGCTGACCTGAACTTCTACAAGACAACGCCAAAATGTCACGAACTCTAGCGTACCTGTGCTGCGTTCTCTACGGTAAGAAATGAAAACATGCATTTAGATAAAACTAGTTATATAATAACGTTCCGAGAACGACATGGACAAAAACAAGTTATTTATCTCGACTTTCCTCGTCTGTCGCTCCTTAAATGTTTCCTACTTTATCCTCTGTATAACTATGTGGCACAATACAAGAATTTCGCAGTGGTTTCGTTGTATGTTGAATGTTGAAGGTCTCACAAGTGCAATACCGATAGTTGGCAGCTATGCCAGTGTAAGTTATGTGATTGCATCTTACAGTGTTATGGTTTATTCACGCCTACAGAAAATTATCCAGGAAGCTATGCTAATACATGAAAGTGTCTTTGTTATTTCACTGGTATGGTCCATACCGTATAAGAAGGCCACTTTCTGACAGTCAGTGAGTGGCAACTTAACTTATACGAAACAAACAAAGCGCCGATTGCAAAATCCTGTATCAGCTGATGCACGAACGAACAAAAGTTCAAATTACGTTGGCTATTCTGAGTGCCCTGCCGATGCGCATCAGAAAAGCATAAAATACGCGTAGAAGAAAGAGTTCGTAGATTAATTAATACATTTTATTTTACGAGGTCACAAAACAATGGTTGTTGGGATTAAAAACTAAACTTCGTGGTAATATAGTTATATTTAGGTGATCAAAATGAAATGTACAATAGAACGATACGATGTGGAAAAGTTTTCTGAAGTTGTGCTAACTTCAGAAAGCTTTTTCACGTCGTATCATCCATCTCAAACCTTGCTTTCAACAAGTCCATGATATTAATTCCAAAATCATACAGAAATATTGCATAATATTTTTGAATTATTTTTTCTAATAATTTGACGAAACGACACGACTTTGAAATATATTTCCAGCCCGTTACCTAAGAATTATCAACTTTAAAGATACGCTATCTCTTGACCATAAAGAGAGTTATTCAAAACTTCGTCGTGATGTGCTGCGCTCTATCTATCGGATATTCTGCGAGCTATTACCAGCCAGAAATGAACCTCTCTCCTGCGCGATATATAACGAATTTACAAACATATGCCAATAGTTATATTTTTCCACGAGCTCTGCATAATTTTTAAAGTAACATATATTTCATATACAACTATTTGGAGTACAAGTCATTTATATCCGGCCGGTAATCGTTCGTCTACTTAAATTATACGCCATATTGTTTTCTAGAAACCCATCTCCTTGATTCCGTAGACACGCGTGAATAGTTTTTAAGCANAGTTGGCAGCTATGCCAGTGTAAGTTATGTGATTGCATCTTACAGTGTTATGGTTTATTCACGCCTACAGAAAATTGTCCAGGAAGCTATGCTAATACATGAAAGTCTCTTTGTTATTTCACTAGTATGGTCCATACCGTATAAGAAGGCCACTTTCTGACAGTCAGTGAGTGGCAACTTAACTTATACGAAACAAACAAAGCGCCGATTACTAAATCCTGTATCAGCTGATGCACGAACGAACAAAAGTTCAAATTACGTTGGCTATTTTGAGTGCCCTGCCGATGCGCATCAGAAAAGCAGAAAATACGCGTAGAAGAAAGAGTTCGTAGATTAATTAATACATTTTATTTTACGAGGTCACAAAACAATGGTTGTTGGGATTAAAAACTAAACTTCGTGATAATGTAGTTATATTTAGGTGATCAAAATGAAATGTACAATAGAACGATACGATGTGGAAAAGTTTTCTGAAGTTGTGCTAACTTCAGAAAGCTTTTTCACGTCGTATCATCCATCTCAAACCTTGCTTTCAACANGAAGTTGTGCTAACTTCAGAAAGCTTTTTCACGTCTTATAATCCACCTCAAACCTTGCTTTCAACACGTCCATGATATTAATTCCAAAAGCATACAGAAATATTATATAATATTGTTGAATTATTTTTTCTAATAATTTGACGAAACGACACGAATTTAAAATATATTTCCAGCCCGTAACATAAGAATTATCAACTTTAAAAGATACGCTATCTCTTGACCATAAAGAGAGTTACTCAAAACTTCGTCGTGACGTGCTGCGCGCTATCTATCGGTTATTCTGCGAGCTATTACCAGCCAGAAATGAACCTCTCTCCTGCGCGATATATAACGAATTTACAAACATATGCCAATAGTTATATTTTTCCACGAGCTCTGCATAATTTTTAAAGTAACATATATTTCATATACAACGATTTGGAGTACAAGTCATTTATATCCGGCCGGTAATCGTTCGTCTACTTAAATTATACGCCATATTGTTTTCTAGAAACCCATCTCCTTGATTCCGTAGACACGCGTGAATAGTTTTTAAGCCATTCTAACGTTATTCCACGTCACATATTTCCAACTCGAATATATTAGCTATAACGTCCAAAGTGTAATAATAGATACAACAGACCGTCTCGCAAATTTTAACCCAAATTCACGATCTTGGACAAATTAAAAACGAGTTATCAAATATCTAACATTTTATATTTTTACTTTTATAACCTACTTATATTTTTAGACAGATGTCAGTCTTAAAATATCTTAAAATTTGTTTAGCACTACAGTACAATGAGAAGTGGATTAGCTGACAGCGTGTTGATAAAAAATACAGCCCCGTCGTGACGGACCAGCTGATGGCGGAAGGATACGTAGTCAGATGTAAACAGTGGCNTGATAAAAAATACAGCCCCGTCGTGACGGACCAGCTGATGGCGGAAGGATACGTAGCCAGATGTAAACAGTGGCGTTACTTTCGTCGAGCTGTCAAAAAGTGGCCTTCTTATATGGTACAGATAATAGCAAGGAATCAACCTACTTGTTTTGCAGTGCACGTACTACGAGTATAATATAGATTTTTGGATTTACAATAAAATTATGCATGCCATTATTAAACTCGTCAGCCAAGGTAGCCACAGAAACTTTACAAGGTATTGTTGTCGCTGTGGTAGTTCGGAACCACAAGTTTCATTTTGAAATGTCATATAACAAGCTTCGGTTCGTAGACATTATTTCAATTTATCATACTGTTATGGTATTGTACCAAAGTAACAATTTTCCTGTTGAAACTTTGTACAAATAACCACGAAACTACAAAAATAAAGACAAAAATATTATGACTGTTACACCAAGCTACTGTAAGACATAAATGGCTACGTTATCAAAATGCATTAATAGTCAAATTTCTGAAACCGTAAGCCTGTCCGATTCATAAGCACATTCAGAAATAACGTTAACTTTTGTTTACATGCTTCTTAAACGTCGTTTAAGTCAATAGACTGCAATTTATAATTGCAAATTAATTAGTATTCTAAATTCTATATTTCAAGGGACTAATTAAAATTTAATTCCGTAAGAACTAACAACCCAAAAAAAAAAAATAAGGGTTGCATTCTTGCAAAATAAGCGCAAATTATGGGTATGGCTTGTTGACGGTCAGCAAAAGATTTATGAAAACATTATTTGGAAAAAGTATCTATCCGTAGTTCCAGAAATATTTTAGCGTAAAGGATGAGTGGTACTCGATACGTGTAGTAACTCTGACAGAAAGTAAAGTTAGATAGTTAATAATAACAATATGTCCAAGAGAGTGTAATTTTTACTTTTGGCGGAAAAATGCTCAATGATAGAGAAGTGAATCGATCTAAGTTTTCAAAATCGATCAGTTAAATAAACAACTTATTACCAAAAAATCTCGACATTGCGCAAAGTGCTTTCTGCCTACATCATCATCAGTATTTGTGGAATTACGAAAAGCAGACGACGACATCCGTGCAGCATATTCCGGTTTGCTGTGTACATCACCGCGTTTACTCACAATGGGGAGTTTGTTATTTCAACTCAGTGCGATACACGATAACTTTGCTCCTCCCAATCCGGAGTGAAATTGCATAAACGTCCCAGACATCCCCTTGTTTGTCCAAAGCATTCCTATAATTCGGGTTTTGTTACCATAGTGTGAAAGTCAACACAGAACAGAATGGCAGAGTTATCGCTTCGTAGTATAGACCCTATATTTAGCACTGTACATACATTGCAAATACACTGAAGAGCCAAAATAAAACTGGCACACCTGCCTAATATCCATGAATTCTGCAGGGCAGTCCACAAATCCAATCTGTGACAATTTGAGAAAGGGTTGCACGTCTGTCACGTTTAATGATTCTCGTCAGTCGTCGTTTGTCCCGTTCTTTCACGATCTTTTTCCGGCCGCAGCGATGTCGAAGATATGATGTTTTACCAGATTCCCGATGTTTACGGTACACTCGTGAAATGGTCGTACGCGAACATCCAAATGTTATCGCTACCTCGGAGATGCTATGTCCCATCTCTCGTGCGCCGACTATAACACCACGTTCAAACTCACTTAAATCTTGATAACCTGCCATTGTAGCAGCAGTAACCGATCTAGTAACTTTGTCAAATGCTTATTGTCTGATATAGGCGCTGCCGACCGTATCGCGTTACTCTGATTGGTTCCATAGCTCTGTTTTTTGAATACGCACGCCTATTCCAGTTTTTTTGGCTCTTCAGTGTATAATGTCTTACTTTATTCTCTACGCATGGGAACTTTTAAACATTTAAAGTAAATATTCTTAAATATGCTATACGTCCAAATATTTAAACAACAAATCTTTCCAGTTATTTACAGACAAAAATTTGATATAATATATACTGATTTGTATAAATTATGAAGTTTATATATGCAATACGAATTTCTCATTTTCGAAACTGTTAACGTCTTGAGAAATGGCACAGTGCCTTTTGGCGGCGTATTACAATCGATCGTTTGTGCAACACCATTTCTTACTCAAAGCTTCTTCTACAGTAAGAAATAATTTTAAAATACACGAGTTAAAAATAAAATAGTTTTGCCTGCTTTAATACCCACATGGACGAGGTACTCTAGCACTTCAAAAGTAAACATCCTTTTTTAAACTTTTTCAGCGTTCGAAATTGGGCTCAAAATTTACGCTTAAGGTGTTAATGTATGTCGTGGACAGTAAATGAGACACTTGCTCAAAATACTATTCGGAATATTTGGAGACGAAAAATAGTTAATCTCATAAACGATTAATTAAACTGGATAACAGAAATTCCTGAATGTCGTACATACTGAACAATGTTATTGTGTGGGATAGTATTTCTCCACGTATAGTGAAAAACTGTCACGAAATTTATTTCATCTAAGCTTGTGAAATATTATTATTATTAAAACTGCAATTTTCCACTTTTAATGTGAAGGTAATTTGCACTTACAATTTAAACTGCACTACAACTGCCGCGCGTATTTGCATGCGGGCATTCCAAGTCGTGTCATCCTCGCATGCCGCCGTTTCGGAAACAGTAGGCGAAGAAGCCATAACTGCAAGAGCAATCTTAAGAAAAGTACATGGTGAAACATTTTATTGTGAAATCGTTGTTTGCGCGAATACACTGTAATATATCTCGGTAAACACATGTTATGGAAATAACTTTGGGCAAAAAAAGGTAAAAAAAAAAAAAAAAAACCTTTTTACTTTTATAATTTTAAGTGTATTCACAGAGAAAAAAATTGGTGGAATTGGTAAAACATAGAATTTTTAAAGCTTGGCTGTGCAGTTTCCTTAAGCGGTAAGAGAAAAGTACGTTTGTAAGAACGTAGTTTAATCTGTGGGCTTCCATCGCGTGTAATAAAGTCCCACTGTTACAGATCTAATTTGTACGTTACACTGGACACGGAAACACTGCACACGCCTTGCGCGTAGGGGCGATCATGCGCTAGGATTGCGTGTTAGTGTCGCCCGTATAGCTCCCTCGCTTCTTGACCTTGAACGCGCAGCTACGAAGTCCTCTTATAGAGGCTTCGTCACACTCTGAACTTCGTTCAGGAACCACTCATTCTGCCGGAAAGATAAGTTAGATATGAACAATATGTATTTTTCCAACAATGTACGCGTTTGGTCGAACATTTTGAAAAAGGTATTTCTGTCCCAGATTTCTACAAATTGCATATCCTTCAACCGCATGGAGAATTCAATTTGTCGAGTGCAGCTATTAAGAAACAGCGTGAAAACGTTCAAAAAATAAACCCTAATTCGATAGGAAAAAAACACTTTTTTAGTTTGATGTTTGTATAAATACATACTTTTTCTTATTGGATACCACAAGTTGTAATGTCGAAATATATGTGGTAACTATCAGGAACTACTTAACGTTGATTTATAAATTTATCCAGATAGATTTGAAAGAGACATAGCAGCAATATGAGGTACAAAATGGGATTTCATTTTAACACCTGTACTCCTATAATGTATTAAACTTTTTATCCTTTAATTCGTCGTCAAAATTCCGGGCTCAATATTTACAAACTCAGAACACTAATTTCTAGATTGAAAACAGAACATAAAATTGGCAACACAGCGTTCCACGATAATTTACAGACACATATTATGTTGCAGGAATGCCGTTAGTACTACCTTGGAAAATGTTACGTATTCGAAGCAGGTAGCTTTGATAGCTCATTGGCCACAGACCGACAGGCGTTACGCCAGCGAAGACAGACATAAACAGCGGGGATATTAATGCGGTGACAAACTGTGCCGAAGCAAGTCGCGCTTCGCACCAATCGACTGTTCACTGAAATTCCTCGAACAAATGNTTGTCCTTTAATTCGTCGTCAAAATTCCGGGCTCAATATTTACAAACTCAGAACACTAATTTCTAGATTGAAAACATAACATAAAATTGGCAACACAGCGTTCCACGATAATTTACAGACACATATTATGTTGCAGGAATGCCGTTAGTACTACCTTGGAAAATGTTACGTATTCGAAGCAGGTAGCTTTGATAGCTCATTGGCCACAGACCGACAGGCGTTACGCCAGCGAAGACAGACATAAACAGCGGGGATATTAATGCGGTGACAAACTGTGCCGAAGCAAGTCGCGCTTCGCACCAATCGACTGTTCACTGAAATTCCTCGAACAAA
>NQII01001433.1:235454-255252 GCA_002778355.1 Clitarchus hookeri | reverse complement strand
ACACACACACACACACACAGTGGAATGTAAACATTGCATGTAAACATTGCCATGTGACTGCCACATGGCAGTCACATGGCAATGTTTGTTTACCTTTGGCGGAAGGATACGAAATGGGCTTGAAAGTAAATCTTTAGCAGGGCTTCAAGAAAGGCTCTTCCAGTCGTGAACCGACTATAGTTACACAGCTGGCGGTATATATGCCAAACATAACCTCGCTCCCTAGTTCCGCACGGTTAAATACCGTCGACGCAACTTACGTTTTTTTTTTAACCTGTAATATCCACACGCGGAGTAGCCCTCGTGCAGCGACAATGGACTCTCCCAACCCGCGCGACGCGTTTTATGCTTGTGCGCATTATTTTCTCATTTTGATTCCGCTCTACTACTTGACCTATGTCAAGTGCGCATCCGTAAAATACATTAACTACGCCAAGGTTGTGCCGTCCACTCCCTCCCGTCGTTCTGAGCTCCGTGTATACAAAATAGGGAAAGTCTCAGTTTTTTTCCTGTAGCTTTCGGGTTTCGGGAACGAACAATGCCGAGTCCACACGAAGCTTTCTTGGCCACTGTAACCAGAAAATTACCGTTTCCGCGGCAGTTAGGATAACCACGTCAGTTAGACCTGTTCCTTAAAACATCGAGAAGTAATACCAGGCGCCCGTAACGGTTGGTAACACTTAAAATGCACTATAATCAACGTAAACTCAGATAGTTCGTTTTATGACGACACTAAAAATACCGTAATTATATCCCCGAGGTGTTACAAGAGGGACGCAGGTGAGTAGTTAAGAGCCATACCTTCGCGGAATTTTGATTTAGTTTAGAATCTCGCTCAGGTATTAAATAATTTCACGTTTTTAAGCGTCCTCTTATACAAAGCAGAACACATGGGTAAAGATAATTAAATATTTTTTTCGTTGCATCTTTTATTAAACCTGGAAGCACAGAAAAATTAAACTACAGTACATTCTCACAGTTACTTTTCACTTTTCTAAAGCCCAGCTAAAGTTCTACTTCCATGACGTACCTCCGCCTTATGCAAACAAAGCTTAACCGAGTCTACAAAATTACACCAAAAGGCAACACGCACCACATTCGTGTGCACACAGTGAAATAATGTGTTTTCATGTGAGCTATTTATCACTAGGCGTTACTAACACTCCTATTTCCTCTCTGATTTTGTTTATACTAATTATAAATGAAATATTACAGATTAATGTGTAGATAAATGTAATTAAAATTACAATTTAACCAAAAATAAGCTGATTTTATGGACAAAAATATAAACCATGGTCTACAGTGATGAACGTGTTTGTTTGCTTGTTTCTTAATTTAATTTAAAAATTGATTAAAGGAACTGTACTAACATGTCAAAAGTAGTTGTTTACGTAAACATAAACACCGTTGTATGCTCAGATTCTACCCAAGTATTTTATGATAGTCGTATGAGCAGGGAAGCAGTCGAATGTTGAGACACGGAGAGAAAGACTACTTCGCACCTGGTGCGAAGCACTGGAGCCGCGGTGGTGTAATGGATAGACGTCTCGCCTCCCACCTGGGCGAACCTGGCTCGATTCCCGCCGGGGTCGCACTCGGACTTTCGTATGTGGTGATCGTGGCGGACGTTGCTGCTGGTTGGTGGGTTTTCTCGGGGTTCTCCCGCGCTGCTCCATACTCTCCTCCCTTCGCCCTCATTGGCTCTCAAGACGTCTAGGTTAAGAGCCGTAAAAAAAAAACTCCACTCCATCCTACAGCACAAGTTTGTTAAAATTCAATATTTGTTTTACACGTGCCACACTAACGTTTCGCAAGGTTTACTCTTATTTACTTGTAGTGTTACAAGAATAACCATGGAAACTAGTTTCCAAACAATTACTTTTAAAAATACACAAATGTTTTACACTGTGCGCTTAAGAAAAAGTTCTTGTTGAATAAAACAAAGTTTGTTTGGTGCCATCAAATTAATTGTTTGTATAGGGGCGATAAAAGTTTTTGTTGTTGAAAGCAGATTATTTTGTTGTTCTCATTTGGTTGCCCCGAACTGTAAGATTCGATTGGTGCAACAAAAGATTCGTTTGACTCTTTGTACAGATTCAGTTACTATAAATATAAGTAAAAACCCGACAGGCATTCGAACCCAGTTCGCTTGCGCGCGAGCAATACGCTTTAACAACCTCGGCTAAAAGTGCCTTCTAACAAAATTGGAATATTACTAAATACACACAATTCAACAAATACTAGACAACGTACGTAAATAAATATATCAAGTTTTACTGTTTTCATGTCTTCCTTCTCAACATGTTTTATTAACACTAGTAAACACTTACTATGCTGTCATAAAAATCACAAACAAACTCTCGAGGTGTATTTTGGAACTATGGCAATGAAATGAGTGGCGAAGCAAATATATACAGTCGATTCAACAACATTTTTTTGCTTACTCGTGCATTTTGTTTTGTTAGATGAATCAAATCAATTTAGTTGTTCCTCAAGTTTTTTATTCAACGAAATATTTTGTCGGGGCTGCTAAATATATATTTTGTCCTATAGAAAAAATTATTTTGTTGGCTCGGGAAAACCTTTCTCTCGGTGAGTCTGCACAGGCGCGGTCCATTTGACCGCAGACGTGAGGTTACGTTAGTCCGCGGTGTTGCCAGATGTCCTGCTTTTGGCAGGACTGTTCTTTTTCTTTGAACATCGTCCTGCTGGGTGCAAAAGGCTTAAAAAAACATTACGAAATGTCCTCCTTCAGCCAAGTGCAATGCGAACAGTCCTGCTTTTTTACAACACACACAACCGCAGAAAATTAATATTATTTACACACACAGTGAGTTTTGTAGTGAACTGATTGTACAAAATACCACTTTCATGCGTGCCATCTATTCAAATGAAAAATACATTCCCAGAAATATGAAGTTAATATAAAACTGTACTACGTGTGCGCTGACTTATTGAAATAATGGTTTAGATTTACATCCAGACTAGTTTTTCCCGCGACTTTGCCAGCGGAGAATTCGTGTTTTCGTTGCAATAATGTTTTAAATAGTAAGTATGTAGTTAAGATAGAATACACGTTTTCAAATAAAAAAGTGGAATGAAAAGCAAGTCTGAAAATAAGAGAATTATGACGTTAAGTTTGGATTGTTATTAGTAATCGGCCGTGTCGACATGTAATTTAGGCTTTTTTTTAAATACTTCTTTGTAAAAAAAGTTATTTACCATTATACAGGTGTCACCAGAACCACCAGGCTGAGTGGTGAACTTACACGCGAGCACGCCACGTGAAACTGACCGCGGGAGAAACAGGCCTGCCTCAAGTCAACTCCTGCGAATTCGAGAGTTTGCCCCTGCGACCTATGTACTTATCGTCATCTCGAAGCACACTTTCCGGTGAAACTGCAATCTCTTGATATCAAAAAGGGGGGGGGGGGTAACTGGGAATGAATGGATTACGCGGCACAAACAGTGTCTCTTCCTGAGCCTATCCAGTTAAAGTAGCGGCCTCGACTACATTCCGATGTAGAGCCTCACTTGCAGCCTTGTGCGATTACAGAGTTTCAGTGGCTTCATATTTCCGAGCAACGTAACATGGTGTGTCTATACGCAGTATATGTAAGCGTATGGTATGGGAGACCTGGTGGATTTTGTGTGTTCGTAAATTCCACAGAGTAATGAACGTCTTCGTCTGTATTTACCACGACGTCTATTGAATTGTATACCATTTCTTTCCCTTCCAATGATTTCAGCAAATAGTAATTCATGACCTCTGCTTGGTCGTTGAAAGGGTCAGAAATTCCATATGCTGCTCCTGTATCTGGGCTACGTCTGGATACATTTTTTCTATCAGCTCCTTAACTGTAGTCACCATAGTGCATATCTTGTCTGGGATAGCAATCGTCCCGTCCGTTTCTAGATAATCACCATTTACTAGTTTGAGTAGGAGGTTCTGGAAATTGACCGGTATACACGTCACCTCTCAGACATACTATCATATTTTTTTNTTACTAGTTTGAGTAGGAGGTTCTGGAAATTGACCGGTATACACGTCACCTCTCAGACATACTATCATATTTTTTTTTGGTAAATTTAAGCACATTAACCGAAGACCACAAAGAAGATTTTGTGATGCACGCCTTGATCTCATCGGCATTGTTCCCCTCGGAACCACTGGTGAAGTTTGGAGAAAATGTTCTATGATTAACACTGTCACACCACCCATTATGATTTTGTTGCTCTTTACGTCCTGTAGAGCCCTACTCAAAGCTTTATTTCTTAGAATACTTTTTACAAAGTTTTACTGTTGGTTTTTTCAAAGAAACTGTTAAACATGAGTTACATTATTTACTTCTTATAGCATTTTCAGTAAGTTTAGAGTTAATGGGGCCATGTAATACTTTTCCTTCATACAACCTTCGAACACCTCCATTTCACCCTGTAGAGGTGGAATTTTGNTAATGGGGCCATGTAATACTTTTCCTTCATACAACCTTCGAACACCTCCATTTCACCCTGTAGAGGTGGAATTTTGAACAATCGCTCCTAAGTGGCTGCCTAAATTACATTACATAATGAATCTTGCCTCCAATTTTCATGTTTCTGGGACTAACGGTTCAGGGTGGTCGTTGATGTCAATAAGTTTTTCATTATATATATATATATATATTGCGTGTACCCTTTTCAATTTTTCTATCGCATCACCTTGTGCTTACAGTACTGCCATGCTTGGAAATTTCCACACTTACCTTAATTATAAGTCACATTTTTACGACAATCACCAAGGCGAACCGGGTTCGATACCCAGCGGAGTCGCTCCTGGATTTTCGCATGTGGGCGAATCGTGCTGGACGACGCCGCTGTCGGCGGATTTACTCGGGGTTCTCCAGTTTCCCCCCGCCTTTTCATTCCGGCGCTGCTCCATTCTCACCTTCAATTCACGCTCATCAGCTCTCAACACCTCGATGTTAAAAGCAGCCCTGTTCTCTTCACTCTTATGACCGTGACAAGTAAACGGCGTCGTGTATAAAAACAATCTGGCCTCCCTACGTTAGGGAGGACGTGTGTTGTTCATTGTATCGCGAGTCACGTGACCCCGCGAGGCGGGCAAGGAAAAAAAAATAGGAGGAGTTTGCTGTATTTACGGCGTGTGCGTTAAGGGGGTTGACTTTCATTGCCCGCGGCAGCGGCGTCGAAGACGGCGACGGAGGGCGGCAGCCGGCAGATTTATGCCGGCGCGAAATGCGACGCCGGTTTATGGCCGCGAACAGAGGGTGCCTTATTCCACCTCCCCCCCCCCAGAAGCCTCGGGCGTTGGTGAGGGGTTCACCGGTATTAATTCCTCCGCGTCGTGACGCTCTCGCATGGCGCCGCCCGTTCAAGACTTAAAGTGAGTTAGTGAAGAGATTTGGGCGGCTATTATCATCGAGGTCTTGATAGCCGATAAGGGTGAAGTGAGTATAGAGCAGCGCCGGAATGAAAGGGTGTGGGAGACGGGAGATCCCCGAGAAAACCCGCCGACCTGCGGCATCATCCGGCACGATCCCCACATGCGAAACTCCAGAAGTGACCCCACCGGGAATCGAAACCCGGTTCGCCTGGAGGGGAGGTCGTGTTGTCTAACCACTACACCACCGCGGCCCCAGTGTTAGCTGGCGAGGCGAGTTTGCTGGCGAGTGTGGTTAGAGTTCGCAGGAAACACCGCCGTTTTTTTTTTGTATTCTTAAGGTGGCCTACCTTCTGGTTGAAGGAATTGTGGACGTCTGAGACCTGAAAGCCTGGGAGCGCTAGGGGCGACCGAGACATGCGCATCAACTATCTCATCGCCTCTACGCGCAAAGTGCTGAACTGGCGTGCAGTTTTGCCGTCGATAACGCGCCTCTATGAGACTTTAGGGGATATTTTACCATTTTATGACGTAATAATAAAAATAAAAGTTTTACGCCCATCCCTGTTCCTTTTTTTAATGTTTTGTACTGGAAAGTTTATATCTAGAAATGACTGCGAAAACACCCGTTTGAGCCATTTTCACTATCACAAAACCATGCTTTAGAGAGAAATGGACGAATTTAAAAACGTATAAAGGCGTGTAACGTTCCTTAAATTCCATTCGTAAGCGGACTTCACTCAGACACGTTGGAAGGTTTTAAATCGTTTTCTGCTTGAGCTCCGCTCAGCGTCCGGCGGCCTACCCAGGCAGCCAACTTTACTTTAGTACTCTGTGGTATTTTTGTCGTACGGTATCCGCCTTTCAACATATTGTCAATACAATTTTTCAGAATAATATTTTCCAATTATTTATTTTTAAAGTGATGCTTTTGTTAAAACTAAAATATTATTACTGTTTAGTTATGGCCATCAGACGATGTGACATGTGGCTTTGAAAGTCAACTGTAAATATGCGCACACAAATTTTTCTGAACCTAAATTCCTGGGCTATATGTATCGTCACTTCAAAGATACTTCATACAACAAACGCATTTAAGTAAGGATGTATAAAAGTATTTCTGGATAAAAAAAACATTGTTTTCAGTCATTATAGTGACAACAGAATTAATTATGACAGATAGAAGCCTATTAATACAGTATTTAACCGAATAAATATCGTATAGAAAACACAATGGGAAGTGTCATTATTATAAAACCTCAATTTCGTGTTTCTTGAGTAAGGAATTAATTTTTTTCTATTCAAGTGTTAGTGGTCCACCTTCTGAGGTGCAAATTAAGTACAATTGAGCTTCGAAACAAGTAGTAGCAATAAATATGGATGATGAAGAAAAAGAGGTGGAGGTGGGGTTGTTTTCATAAGGAATGCGTTCAATTATGGCAATTTTACAGACTTAATTTATTTGAAGGATTTAATATTAAAAGTTAAGGTTCCCGCCTACCTGGCATTTGATTACACGTTTTCCCACGAAACTATTTAACTTGCGTCCTATATGCTGTTCTACGAAAAGAACACACACTTCGGACGAGGGCTGTTGAGTGCTTTCAAAATGTCACGTACGTTAGAAACACCATTTTAGAGTAATCCAAAACGGCAAAAAAAAAAGCTTTTTTAAAGAGTTGTATCTCAAAATATACCGTAAAACTCGACAACTTTGTGCCCCTTTTTGATATTTGCAAGCATAATCACCCTTTTTTATTACAATAACGGGCTGGGAATTTTATCCAGCATAACTACATACCTCGAAAATGTAATCCTGTGGCCAAACCAAATCCAGGCAGCAAGGGAAGGGAGGGGGAATTGTTTTTGTGTGGCCCATAGCTGTATACACAATTAATTCAACTATGGGCCACGTCTTCTTGTCCCATTAAAATACGTGTCAAACGTGCCCTGGCCCAATGTTATCACGCTACAATTATTCACGAGTCAAAACTGTATACATTTTTTTTTTTTTTTTTTTTTTTTTTTACATTTTCCCTCAATGTTTAATATGTGTTTTTCATGTTTTTTTGTCAAATAAGTAAAAATGTCAATTGAAAATCGATATGTCATTTAAACGCTAGATAGCTAGATAGCTCTCTCGTTCTGAAAGCAGCTGTGGCCCATTGTTGGGTCGCTGGCCCAAAGTTGTCGAATATTGCGGTACGTATCATATTTATTCTAAACTACGCAAGGGACCTGCGCTGAACCTCCCTACAGACCTTCCACCAATAATATAATAATAGGGTACCGCTGAGATAAAAGTATAAACAACGCCGGAGGCGGATTCACCTCTTCGCAGGCGCATGAGTTACGCTGCGCAGTTGGCAGTTAGTTGACGAAGATGACTAGCGGTGTGTTTTCAAGGATTCGTTTAGTTAGCAGCCGGAGATGAATCAGCGTATTTCTGCTTGGTTGCCCCGACCGCTGGAAAGACGTCGTGCTGTAATTGAGCTCGTGGACCTCAGCTACTAAATATTCGTATCCATTAAACTCGGTAAGATTAAGCGGAAGAATCATAACTACAACTGCTTTGACCATTGGAAATGTTCTTTAGATGTATGTAGCGTGTAAATGAAATGCTGTTATGGAGATCGGAAGCGGATTAAAGTCTACAAAATTATTATCTATTCTAGTAATATTTGTAGCGGAGAACTCCATGTGCGCTGTAAATTATATATATGTATACATATATATATACAGTGTTCTCTGGAAACTAGTAGTCAAATATGTATTTCGTAACACTGCAAATAAATTAGAGAAAATTTCAAAAAACCTCTTTGAGGAATTTTAAAACCAATTTTGAATTTTAAAAAGCAAGTTTAGAAACTTTCAAGTTTTTCATAAATATTGAACTACATAAACAAATTTCGTATGTTTTCTAAAAAGACACAATATTTCAGCTGTAGAGTTACAATAAAATCTTTGGCGAGAAAAGCTTTGTTTGGGGTTGTTATACCCTAGGTTCGGTATGATGTTTCGCTGATAACGGGAGTGAGTTTGTTTTGTTGCTTACTACTTTTTCACTGCGTGTCAATTATGTAATATCACGCACAGTGTCAAGAGAAGTTTCGAAGCAGAGTCATGTGACTTTCTTCACGCAATGAGCATCTGCTAATTTCCTGCCATACTATAAAGTTGCCTTGAAGGTTTATTTCGTTTGCAGCCGCTCACGGTTGAATATGGTGTAAAAAAGGAAGACATGAAGCGACCGTCTACCGATTTTATATAAACCACTCGTCTTTATTGCATTCGTTTCTTTCATACACGGAGGGTAAACAGGTAGTACTTGATATGATGGTTGAGGAATTTCTTCAGTTTTCTTGGGAATAGCGATGTAAAAAAATCTCGGGCACGTTCAAACCCGAGAACAGTTGGACGGGAATAATTCTACCACGTCACGAATGAGAGTCGCGAAATGCTGCCGTGCGAACGAACAACGCTCGGTTATTTAAAGGTGTTAAGCTACTTATATGGGCGTAGGGGTGAAAGTTGTGTGTAGCACGTTCGAAANTTTTTTTTTTTTTTTTTTTTTTACGTGGCTTACCATCGCCATTATGGCCAAATGCTGGGTCAGCTACTCGATATGCACCTATAGAGTTTGGAGACGCTCGTTCATGATTAACCAGCTGCGAATACATGTATGTGTGCGTGTATATATATATATACACACACACACACACCTCATTGGCCTCGTTTCAGCAGTTCGTGGAAAACGCGTTTCTCTTGCAGGTACCCATATCCACACGCCCAAGTGATTTTCCGTACTGAAGATACTTGTTAATGTGAACAGTTCTGTATTGTGACTAGAAAAGTGCCGCTACATTTCTAAACATTCCATTGTCCATAGCCCTTTGCCGCTCATCTAGAAAAGAAAGTATTTCATTATCGCAGGGCAGTGTTCTTATGTTGTTGGCCGACTGAATACGTCAAGTGATGAAACGACAGAATCAAGAAAGTTATTTTTTTTAACGCAACGTGTACGGGAAACTAGATTCTTCACGAGCGGATTACTTACCAGGACAGAGCTTGATTTTCTTACAGTTGACGTTTACGAGACGCGAAGGCTCGTTAGTCCATCTAGTAAAACGTTTACGTTTAGTCATCTGACGCTTTTGAGTTTATTTTGTCATTGGAACACGCAGTGGTTCATCTGACACGTCTTGGAGGACTATAGGCCAGTAACGCAACCATCACAAGCGTGGGGCGAATCGAACGAAACAAAGTTAAAATCGAAGGCACTTTCCTCGAGATATATGCAGCCAACGTACAAATTACCCACTCTTGCGTTTGCACACTGTGTTTTCACTTGGCACCTCGTAGCCAAGTCCAGAGGAGAAGAGACGCAACTCTTCGCTACTTGGGTGGGTGCCACTGCTAACGTGATCCAGCGGACCACCGTATTTGACGTTGAAAACTTAATATGCCAACACGTGTGTACGCGCACACCAATTACTCCTTAGAGTCCATAATCTACCGTCTTTTTTCTTCTCGACAACATAAAACCCCAATGCCAACCTATGTACCGTACACTATAAAGTCAAATATCCCTAACACACCGTTTTTACATATAGATTGTAGGCTGTTGAACTAGCGAAATTTTCCACTTTACAGTAGTGTTAAACGAAACATCCTTTACGTTTTTTACTTTAGACAATGGATAGATATATAAGCAAAAAAAATATCACCCTGGTTTGTGGACAGAAGTTCATTCGATAAATAAGGCGTTTGGGCACAATTTATATAGGAATCTCAGAGTCCTGTGATGGTATCTCCGTTCGGTAAATAATGCATTAATTTTTTTTTTTTTACAAATTTACTTATTTAGTTTTCTAGCAAAGGTGAATCATTCTTTGCTAAAAAAAACTAAATAAGTCAATTTGTAAAAAAAAAATTGTATATTCGACAAACGTAGTGTGTGTGGCTGGCGCGCTGGCCGCCGAGAATGCGACAATGTTGGTAGNAAAAAAATTGTATATTCGACAAACGTAGTGTGTGTGGCTGGCGCGCTGGCCGCCGAGAATGCGACAATGTTGGTAGAGTGTACAATAGCCACAACCACATCTCATAATTACGGCGAACTCTTGTCTTTCGCGTGATCAGCTCTACCTGGTTCACATCCCCCTTCCCCGCTCCCATCCAAGGCCCATTATACAGCCTCCGCCCTCGATTCTCGTTTCCCTTTTTCTCCTCCGTGCCATTACTTTTGGTTCCGGGCAGCAGAGAACTTGCCTCCAACTCGGAAGCACCACTTGGCGAAAACTTTTCTCCCCCCTNTTACTTTTGGTTCCGGGGAGCAGAGAACTTGCCTCCAACTCGGAAGCACCACTTGGCGAAAACTTTTCTCCCCCCTACAGGGAAGTTGCTAAGGATAGCTCCGGCTTATCCGCCGGCGCGGAATGCAGCGTATGCTGTCTCGAGCGGAGATANCTATAGAGTTTGGAGACGCTCGTTCATGATTAACCAGCTGCGAATACATGTATGTGTGCGTGTATATATATATATACACACACACACACACCTCATTGGCCTCGTTTCAGCAGTTCGTGGAAAACGCGTTTCTCTTGCAGGTACCCATATCCACACGCCCAAGTGATTTTCCGTACTGAAGATACTTGTTAATGTGAACAGTTCTGTATTGTGACTAGAAAAGTGCCGCTACATTTCTAAACATTCCATTGTCCATAGCCCTTTGCCGCTCATCTAGAAAAGAAAGTATTTCATTATCNGTGCCGCTACATTTCTAAACATTCCATTGTCCATAGCCCTTTGCCGCTCATCTAGAAAAGAAAGTATTTCATTATCTCAGGGCAGTGTTCTTATGTTGTTGGCCGACTGAATACGTCAAGTGATGAAACGACAGAATCAAGAAAGTTATTTTTTTTAACGCAACGTGTACGGGAAACTAGATTCTTCACGAGCGGATTACTTACCAGGACAGAGCTTGATTTCACGGCTTGATTTTCTTACAGTTGACGTTTACGAGACGCGAAGGCTCGTTAGTCCATCTAGCAAAACGTTTACGTTTAGTCATCTGACGCTTTTGAGTTTATTTTGTCATTGGAACACGCAGTGGTTCATCTGACACNTAAAACGTTTACGTTTAGTCATCTGACGCTTTTGAGTTTATTTTGTCATTGGAACACGCAGTGGTTCATCTGACACGTCTTGGAGGACTATAGGCCAGTAACGCAACCATCACAAGCGTGGGGCGAATCGAACGAAACAAAGTTAAAATCGAAGGCACTTTCCTCGAGATATATGCAGCCAACGTACAAATTACCCACTCTTGCGTTTGCACACTGTGTTTTCACTTGGCACCTCGTAGCCAAGTCCAGAGGAGAAGAGACGCAACTCTTCGCTACTTGGGTGGGTGCCACTGCTAACNCACTTGGCACCTCGTAGCCAAGTCCAGAGGAGAAGAGACGCAACTCTTCGCTACTTGGGTGGGTGCCACTGCTAACATGATCCAGCGGACCACCGTATTTGACGTTGAAAACATAATATGCCAACACGTGTGTACGCGCACACCAATTACTCCTTAGAGTCCATAATCTACCGTCTTTTTTCTTCTCGACAACATAAAACCCCAATGCCAACCTATGTACCGTACACTATAAAGTCAAATATCCCTAACACACCGTTTTTACATATAGATTGTAGGCTGTTGAACTAGCGAAATTTTCCACTTTACAGTAGTGTTAAACGAAACATCCTTTACGTTTTTTACTTTAGACAATGGATAGATATATAAGCAAAAAAAATATCACCCTGGTTTGTGGACAGAAGTTCATTCGATAAATAAGGCGTTTGGGCACAANACAAAATTACCCTGATTTGTGGACAGAAGTCCATTCGATAAATAAGGCGTTTGGGCACAATTTATATAGGAATCTCAGTGTCCTGTGATGGTATCTCCGTTCGGTAAATAATGCATTAATTTTTTTTTTTTACAAATTTACTTATTTAGTTTTCTAGCAAAGGTGAATCATTCTTTGCTAAAAAACTAAATAAGTCAATTTGTAAATAAAAAATTGTATATTCGACAAACGTAGTGTGTGTGGCTGGCGCGCTGGCCGCCGAGAATGCGACAATGTTGGTAGAGTGTACAATAGCCACAACCACATCTCATAATTACGGCGAACTCTTGTCTTTCGCGTGATCAGCTCTACCTGGTTCACATCCCCCTTCCCCGCTCCCATCCAAGGCCCATTATACAGCCTCCGCCCTCGATTCTCGTTTCCCTTTTTCTCCTCCGTGCCATTACTTTTGGTTCCGGGCAGCAGAGAACTTGCCTCCAACTCGGAAGCACCACTTGGCGAAAACTTTTCTCCCCCCTACAGGGAAGTTGCTAAGGATAGCTCCGGCTTATCCGCCGGCGCGGAATGCAGCGTATGCTGTCTCGAGCGGAGATAAAATTGTGAATTTCTTTCCCTTCGGCGTCTACAAGTCGCGCGTTAATGATAACAACTTTCTCCCCATCCCGGCTACCGCAAGAAACTAGCGCTCGCTTTCTGTCGAGAGGCATCTGCAGTTCTCTTCTCCAAATAATGTTGGCCGTCGACCTTGCTGCTACACGCCAAATAAAACATTTCCCACACTTGAAACAAACCATTTTTTTTTAATTAGTAGACCAAATTTTTTTTTAAAATAAAACATGCCAGTTTTTGTAAATTTAAGGCCATTGGTCCATGCCATAATTTTTAAGTTTAAAATTAATAATAATTTAGTAGCTTCATTTTATTAATAAATTAAGTTCGTATAATGTATTTTTTTTATGAATTTTTTGATTTTATTATTTTGAGTTGTTTTACAGAGTATATCCAATAGTTTGTCCACTAGGGANTCTGCAGTTCTCTTCTCCAAATAATGTTGGCCGTCGACCTTGCTGCTACACGCCAAATAAAACATTTCCCACACTTTAAACAAACCATTTTTTTTTAATTAGTAGACCAAATTTTTTTTAAAAATAAAACATGCCAGTTTTTGTAAATTTAAGGCCATTGGTCCATGCCATAATTTTTAAGTTTAAAATTAATAATAATTTAGTAGCTTCATTTTATTAATAAATTAAGTTCGTATAATGTATTTTTTTATGAATTTTTTGATTTTATTATTTTGAGTTGTTTTACAGAGTATATCCAATAGTTTGTCCACTAGGGATNTTTTTTTATGAATTTTTTGATTTTATTATTTTGAGTTGTTTTACAGAGTATATCCAATAGTTTGTCCACTAGGGATTTGAAAGTGTAGAAATTAGAATTTTTTTTATGTTCACGATAGTTGAAGGGCTAAGTGCAAGAAATAGCTTGAACTAAGTTGTATAGAAACTTAACTTGAAATGTTTTTGTTCGATTGATTACAAAATAAATTTTCTTCAGTATTGTCCCAAAGTATTGGGCTTTATTTTTTTACTTGTGTTTATAATTACTGTTGCACAAAAGTATTCATAAAAATGGGTCACTGTGTTAAGTGATGCTTTTTACTTTCAATCGCTTTTTCTTCGATAATAATGTGACATAAGAGACGTGCAATGCAAAGAATGTTACGACAATATACACAAACTTCTCAAGTATTTACTATTGCCTTACAAGTGTACGTGGAACGGGGGTTCTGGCATTGGGCTTCAAGAGGCTTTTGTACACTTCAGTTATCATGTCATTTGAATAAGTTATGATTCCTAAATAACAAAGCGTCTAACAATTTGCAATGCAATATTTTTTTTTAATGTGTTTCGTTATTCGGGAACTAGCACCTATTCTCGTATAGGGATGGCTTTATATTTTGTCACATTTTTGTTGAAATGTGTATGTACACACTAGATGATGAATTATTTCATTTGATTGTGTGCTCATTTAAATCGTAGGCTAACTATGTTTTCTAGAACTGAAACTAAATTTCTGTTACAAATATTATCAGCAACTAATTATGTATTATTATCTAATTGTTTTTAAAATATTTACTGCAATTACCTGCGGAAACTTTTTATCGTAGCAAGAAAACGGGTTAAAAATTTACGTTCAAAATATACTTAGTTATAAATTCGTGCCAACGTAAAATTCAAGCCTAAAAACTCAAACACTAATAATATAATCGTCTGTGTGATTCACGCATTTACTTTTATGCAATACAGTGGACACAGAAATATGAGAGAACATTCATGTTTAGCTGTTATGTTGTTCTCGCGCTTATAAAATTGTCGCGTAGTGGGCTAACTGGGCTCCAGGCACCAGAATCTGATATCTTACGCGGCTGGAGAGCAGCAAATAATTCACGAGGAGTCAACTGTAACAGCTGATGAATCGAATCTGCGTAACGCGGTCACTGAGGAAATTTGTCTTATTTAGCCCAAATCCACTTGTTCGCCTTTAGAGTAAGAGAAAACAAAATCCTTAACTTAAGGAAACTTGTACAAGGGAACTGCATTGATTTATGTCACAGACTTTCCGCTGGTAAAATAACAGAGCTGCACTGCTAAATACAATACTATGCGAGTACTTCTTGCCAGTACCTTGTGCGAATAAACTGTGAGGTATTAAGGGGCAGCGGTGGCTGGGCGGTTAGCCTGCTCACCTACATCAAGGCGAACCGGGTTCAATTCCCGGCCAGGTCACTCCTCACGATGCCACTGGTCGTGCGGGTTTTCTCGGGGATCTCCCGTTTCCACCACCCTTGCATTCTGGCGCTGCTTCATACTCACCTCACTTCACCCTCATTGACTCTCAAGACCCCTATGGTAAGAGCCGCCCCTAATCTCGTCACTCACAATGAGGTATTTCATGCGCGTGACAGAATCGCAATTACTTTCCCTTGCTTCAGTGCCTCAACGCGGAAACTATCTCCGTGCAGGCGAAACGTTGTAGCTCTTCGTTAATCTGAAGTAATTAATTTCCAGCGTAGGAAATTGGGGGGCACAAGGAAATATATAAGTGTATCCGAACACTACATATTTTCTCCCCAGGTCAGGTTCTGGAAACAAGAGGAAATAATCAAATATTTCATGATAAGCAAATATAAGAAATATGTGTTTTTTTTTTTCTTTTCGGGTATAGTTTAATTTAGATGCAGCAGAAACATTTGTTCGCAAATATTGTTACGGTAAAAATAATTACCATATAAAACTAAAACTTGGAATCATTTCAATGAAAGAGAAGCCATCCTTCTTTGGCAACCTAATTGTGTGTGATCCACGGATATTAGATATAGGGGTAATGGCGGGAAACGAAGGGAATTGATCGCCGCTATTTTGGGATTTTATGTATTTCGCTTCAGAATTGGGTTTCTATTTGTACTAACTGAAAGTGCATAGATCATTGCTACCTGGTTCCATCCTGGCGCTTGACTTGCGCTGCAGTGAGTTTAAATTGACTTTTTTTTACGAAACCAGTAACACTATTCCCATTACAGTGATATAAAAAAAAACTATTCAGGCGAATCATACTCCCAAAATATCGTGCACATTATAAACGTTATTTGTGAGTTTTCCAAGGTAGCGGAACACGGCTTTTCAACACTGCCGGAAACATGTTGAACTACAGTGTTATAGGAGCTTGCACTGAACTGTTCTTCGAACATTACAGTAATAAAATGAAAGAGTCGACGCTCAGATCCCCACGGTTATAGCAGGAAGACAGAAATACTGCACGCCAATTAAGCACTACGCAAGCAGGGGTGATGTGGCACTAGGCGAGCGTGTCAGAATCGCCCTTACCGCACCTATGCATTTTTCTGAAGTCGGTGTCGTCTAGGCGATGTTAAATAATCACCTGTGTAATGCCACGCACGAAATAAATAATTTACCTATTATCAGCCTTTAAAGTCGGAAAATAGCCCAGGTAGAGATTTTTAAACTTAAATATCGTTTGGGAAACTATCATTTATACAGTGACGCACGAAAATAATTCGGCTCGTATTCTGAAGCACAAGTTGTGTCAAAGATATGTTAAATACCAAATGGCAGGTAGCATTCCACAATCTGCTTAGTTTCTCATTTCACCTATTATGTATCCGCCTTCCACGTAAAATAATATCACCGTGGATTTAAAGAATTAGGTAACTCTGGGAATCTGTTAGGACCAGATTTTTTTTTTACTGTGAGCAGAAATGTTACTCTGATGAGTAGGTATATAACAAAGGAACCGAGTTTACTTGACATTATTCTAAATTCCTTTTGATAATGGTGTACGCGAAGATATAAATACCACAAAGTCAGCAAATATGCACGGCAAAACATCATATACCAAATGACAACCACGGAAATTATACTATTGAACTTGGGCGAGTATAGGCACACAGTATGCCAGCTCCATTACGAAGCACTGAGGATATATCTTTAGCCCCAGGGAAGTGTTTAGTTTATTCGGCACGTGTATGCAAATTTTTTAAAATTCCCAATATAGTTCTGAAAATAAATTTTGATTACTTCGCAAATCGCCCAAATGTTTCGTTATGTTGGCAAAGGCGTTCAGTGAATGGAGTGAAGTGGAGTGAAATTGGAGTGGAGAGATTTGAGCGGCTCTTAAAATCGAGGTCTTGAGAGCCGATGAAGGTGAAGCGAGATAAGTATAGAGTAGCGCCGGAATGCCAGAGCGGGAAGGGAGGGGGGACGACAGATCCCCGAGAAAAACCCACCGACCAGCGGCATCGTCCGGCACGATTCCCACGTGCGAAAATCAGGGAAAGACCCTGCTTGGAATNGCACATGTGTATGTAGTTAAGAGGGAGGGATTCTTTATGAAATGTTGGTATACAAACTGCTCCGCCGAGAGCGAAACAAACGTGTACCACGCCTTGCGAGATGCAAGTGCCGTTTTCCGAGGACGGGAATTATTCACTCCGGAGGCTAGAAATCCGCTGACGCTCGCCTGAATCCTTCGGGCACTACCCGGCATCTGCTTCGTGACCAACCAAGGCCGAGACATATACTTGTTTCCTGTGCGCGGTTTGCAAGCGGTCTGTTTCGCCGCGCCGGTTACGCCCGGAGAACAGTTATACAAACCCTGTGGCTACAACTGTACAGGAACATGTAAATGCTGCAGTGTCAGAGAATTTGTTCCCCGAGAAGGAAACATGGTTAAAGGGACCAAATTTCTGTACACACAACCCAGTGTAATATAACCGAAAGTAAGCATTCATTTTGTGTACTGGTTCCAGCCATAGAACCGCCGTGTAGTCTGGGGCTACGAATGAATATAAACATTCTTATCCAGAATTACTTAGTTTCTCGTGTTTAATTTTTGTAGAAGACTTGGAGACAGTTGCAGCTCGATAGTTTCGTTTAAAGTGATAATAACTACATGCACTTTATTTCAATTACATGAAGGGCACAAATCCTTTGTAAAAGGATAAATTAAAATATTTTTTTACGATTTAATCTCAGTTGGCAAAACACGAGAGATCTCTAACCCCCTCTAGTATTTTTAATCATGCTAAAAAAAATGCCACTCCTTAAATTAATAATTTAAACACGGGAAATTAAAAAAAAAAACAATTTACACGCTGAAAAACAATTTTTTGTAGCCACTAACAATTTTTTTTTTTTCAGTGCAGTGCTCAGTTTCAAAGAAAACCAATATTGTTGGAAATACTTATGAATAACATCAGAAGAGAGCCCACATCTTTACATTTAAAAAAGGCTACAGTTATTAAGTATAAACATAAGTGGGCAGGGATCAATGATACCCATCCGCTAAGAGTCTAGAATGGGCTGCGAAGTTTAGGACGCGAATGAAGATGCTAACGCGGCCGTAGATCGGCGATGCCTTCCCGTCTCGTGTCGAGTGACCCTGCACAACAAACTGCTAATACAAGGACAGCAATCAGATCGGTTGTTCGCCCCACATTTAACGCAGATAGCAAGGGAACGGTATTGTCGTGTTCCTCTCCGCGGTTGTATATACATAGGGCCAGTGACTTTTCGTGTAAAAATCGGAGCACACAGTAGACTTCAATACTAAATACACACATCAGCTGTTGTTACACCCCCATTGGCCGCTGGTGCCATGTCCGTCTTTGACCAAGCCACTCAGGACTAAGTAACTCCCGACAGTAGCCCGCACTAGATCAGAACAAATTCAGCAATATTTGGATTGTTCCCAAAATGAAAAGAACTGTAATAAAACTATAAGAATGTTTTGTTGCTGGTACAAAAGTTTGGTTATTACTTCAACTAAAACCAATTACAGAACAGTTCAGTGGTCACTTCTCTGCTGTTTTTTTATAGTGTACGCTCTCAATAAGACAATCGCATGTATGATTTTTTTGGCTACGTTAAATATGCCCAAAAGGAGTATCTCTAAATAGTATAAAACAAAGTCGCTTATCCGCGTCTGTCTGTGTATTTGCTTAGTACGTCTAAACTGCTTGATGGATTTTAATGCGATTTTCAACATCATTTAGAGAATTTCTTGAGGAAGGTTTCAGTGTATAATACATTTATATTTAATGTAAGGGTAGTAGAGAAATGTCGAACTGTTTGCAATCAAGTCGTAAAAACAGCTTTTAGGGCGCTTACATGGCTTGCGCTGACTAAACCATAAGAGATACATTACATTAATGTACTACAGAATTGTATCTCTCAAAAAGGTCTACAGAAAAGTCCGTGATAGCATATGTTTATATTTTTGTCTTTCAAAGTGTCACTGTAAAAACTAAATTTTTACCGGGCGAAGCCGAACCGGTTCGCTAGTTATTTATAAGAAGGAAAGCTTTTAGAAAGCTGTTCTTCCGAGTCGTCCAAAGAGCTGACTCTTTTCGCAAGAAAAGATATTTTACAATCGTTTTATGTTTTTTTCATTAAAACACTCAACTGCAACGTGACATACGCGCCAGGTGTAATATAACACAGAGAACGATTTGCGAACTCACCCTTATTCAATGAAGGAGAAACCAGCTGTTTGCTGAATAATATTAACGTTGCTAAGCCAATAAATTTATAGCTATTTATAACGTTTCTAAATCTCTGCTTAAGTTCTACTTTCGGGCTGTTTCTCTGCGCCATGCAAATAAAACTTTAACAGAGTCCAAAAAATTTAACCCTGGGGACGAAGCACCTCATTCGCGTGCACTCAGTTTCATAATATTTTGCATGGGAACATTTTATTACTAGGCATTGCCAACACACATACTTTTTCCCTGTTTTATTAACATTCATTATAGCACATACCAGAATTTATAGATAAAATATAAGTGACAGTTCAGTTTCACCAAACATACGATAATATCACGTAAACAGAACGATTGTGATGCGTGACATATTAAGGAAACAAGCAAACACGCCATACATGGAGTGATTTTCGAAGGTTTGATTTAAATGTGTGAAGATAATGAGAATAGACTATAGTAATTCTCAAGGGAATTTTTTCCGAGTACCTTAGA
>NQII01001433.1:189448-229686 GCA_002778355.1 Clitarchus hookeri | reverse complement strand
CCCCCCCTATTCTTTAAACACATTTATTAATAAAAGCAATAAATATATTTAACGATTACTAAATCTGTTGGGAATTTTTGCCAACTGTTGTTTTCTTTTCGACGTTATCTTACAGAAGCAATTTCCGGTATTAAGGCTCAGCTACACTGTATGTAGAAGTTCTTCGTTTTCGTGTTAGTTTCAGTTTCAGAGTAATTATTCAATATTTATGACTGTACAAAATTTATATCTTACAGGTTGTTTAATAATTGTGTACATAATTTTACTACCATATTATTTGCTAGTCGTAAAAAGGCACGAACTCATAAATATTTTAAAATTAATAATCATCAGGAAATGAAAGAATTCGACACAGCGGATTACACCAAGGCTTAAAACTGACGGTAAGCTTACGTACCACCTGTCCTTAAAACCTCGACGAGGACTGAAATTATTTAAGTACGAAGTAACTGCTGTTCGTCATGGGAAGAGTACAGTATTATGACTCTATCTAGATTTGGTTGAACGTCAAAACGAGATATGTATAAAATAATTTAATATAACTTAGTGACAAAAAAGCTAGTCGTTTTAAATTTTTTTTAAATTAAATATTTTCGTTAGAATTATAAAATTAATTTTTGAAAAGAAATGGGACTAACGATTAACGAGCAGAAAATTATGACTATAGATCGTCACAGCATTGCCGAACTTGCACGTAATTTTTCCCGATAGGTGTACAGCAAAATTTTGACATTAAAAAAATTCCTAAAACACACAGATAATTCCGTCACCACATCATCCCCTACAAAGAACCGAAGTAAAATTCAGATTCAAATTTGACAAGGGACCACGGTGGCAAAGCGGTTAGGCTGCTCGCCTCCCTCCAAGGCGAACTGGGTTCAATTCCCGGCCGGTTCACTCCCGGATTTTCGTATTTGGGAATCGCGCCGGACGATGCCGCTGGTAAGCGGGTTTCCTCGGGGATCTCTCGTTTCCCCCACCCTTTCATTCTGGCGCTGCTCCGTACTCACCTCAATCACACTCATGGGCTTTCAAGACCTCGCTGTTAAGAGCCACCCAAATCTCTTCATTCGCCCATTCGCATTTGACTGCAAAAATAACCACTGAGATGGACGGGCAGCCAGATATAGTGTATATACGATTCACGTGTGAAATGGTAATTCTTGCCAAAACAAATTCGCAACAAATCTCCGCCAATTGAAAACAGCGTATTACAAAACCTCGCCTGCTGAATACCCTTGCGTTGTTTGCTAGAGTGCCAGTATACGGGAAGTGGTCCAGTCTTTGAATTACATATGGGTAAGGAATTTTTTATGTGCTTGTGTATCTGCCTTTTCAAGTTTATGTTTAGATTAAGTTTATTTCGTTAATTTTATCCCTTACTTGATTAGCTACCAAGCACGAATAGTTGTGAAAATATTAAACCATAGACTAAACTAATAAGTGCTGCTTCACATAGTTTTTAAATTATTCTTGCAAAAATAACGTAAGTGCCAATTAAATGCATTAATAGAAGAGTAATTAGGTAAACACATTGTCAAGTGCACACTTTAAAATAAATACCAGTTTACCTCCAACCACACAGCCTTCGTATAGTGCACTGCCTGGTTACGTCCTTCAGACTTATTCATGATATGAAGAAATGTTTACAACTACTATGGAAATTCAAAAAATCGTTACGTAATCGTTACGTTCTGTTCTGAGCTAGTACACTATAAACTGCACATAATGTTTAAGTCAACGGTATTTTCTAAGCTATTCATATAGATTTAGCCTTCACCATGCATACCATGTCATACCTAATTGAATGCTTCTGCAGCGGACATTTGTAAGTTTTCCCTTGCGTATTTTCATGTATCTTAACGTAAACAAAGCATTGAAAACTTGCAGTGGAGTAGACAACACGTAAGAGTGAGAATTAGCGTGACAGCAAGTAACGCATGTATTACAGTTGTCATTAGTACGTGTATGTGTTTTGCTCNGTAAGAGTGAGAATTAGCGTGACAGCAAGTAACGCATGTATTACAGTTGTCATTAGTACGTGTATGTGTTTTGCTCTAGAATGCCAATAAAACGATAATTTAGGTCTTCGGCAACCAACAGTAAACATCATACACACGCACTTCTCACGTGGGACCGCGAATGAATACGAACCAAAATTCACATTTCTATAATTCGTCCATTTTAATTAACATAACCTTTAGGGGACAATCGCCGGTTGTTTTAAAACGTGCAAAGAAACCGTGAATGGACTATATTGCCTGGTGTTTCTCGCGTTAATGAGGCTTGAACTACACGCGAGTGTCTACGACCGCTCGTCGGTGCTTGTGGCGCCACCACCGGGTGTGCTGTCAAATGTAAACGCGCCGACGTAGGATCGTGCGTGACCCAGCCCGTGCTCCCGCTGTCCGCGTAGTTCCGTGGTTGTCGCGCGGCATCTCCTCGATGCCAGACGATGCCGCTGGTCGGCCGGTTTTCTCGGGGATCTCCCGTTTTCCCTGCTTTTGCAATCCGGCGCTGCTCCATTCTCAACCCATTTCACCCTCATCAGCTCTCAGGAGCTCGATGTTAAGAGCCGCCCAAGTCTCTCTACTACACTGTCAATTTTTCCGTAATCAAAATTTTAGTACCCCTGAAACTGGAATTATGACATGAAAGCATAAGAATTTTTGTATAATAGGCGAAGCCTAAGAGGTTAGACGGTTTTCTTCAACTGAAACTAACCTAACCACGTAAAGAATTGCTACACATTTTCGTGGCTCAACCATGAGTTGAACTGGGGACATCGCTGTCCGAAAGATTTCGGCCGGAAGGTCTGTGGTTTTCGCCCGGAACCCAGCGTCGACTTTTTATTCTAGGGAATTAAACTATAGCACCCTCCCGTGTTTCTCTTTTTCCTTTTTCTTCTTTTTTTTCCCCGAGCCACGACGCCGCCTCCGAAAGAGAGGCTGGAACCAGGCAGGAGTCGCAGGACCATATATCAGTCGAAACAAAAGAAGAAGAAAAGAAGGAAAAAATAATTTATAACGCTTGTGTTTTCCCCGAGCGTCGCAAGTCTTTGCTCCAGCAAGCCACGGATCGCGCGCTTCATTACTCCCGCATTACCATATTACTCCCGCATTACCATATTCATAGCCCGTAAACGGGAGGATTAAAAATTAGCGTCATGGGAAAGTGATCACCGTTGGACGGCGGCGGAGGGACGGGCTGAGAGAAAAACAGCACCGCGGAAAAAATAAATTCGCACAGAAGCATTACGAAGATCTATTCCTCGGTTGGCAGTGGCGAAACATCGTCTTTAACTAACGAGGGACAACTTCTTCTTACACCACTCGGGGAATCTGAATTTGTATAACCTATTCGTGCTTTCTTCGCACTTTTTTTTTAATCAAACCTTTAAAAAAAAACCACACCATGCATGGCGTGTTTGTTTGTTTCCTCNATGACGTGTTTGATTGTTTCCTCAATACATCGTGTATTACAAGCATTTAGTACTTGTGTTAACAGAAAATTTCACGTATTTTTTGTTGAATTGAACTTTTACTTATAGTTTACCTATGAATTATAAGGCTTCATTTGTAATCAATATGAATCGAAACTGTGAGAAAATAGGTGTGTGCTGCCTAGTAAGAAATATTGCTTATGCACAATATTATCGAACTAAGCACGCGTGAATGCGATGCGTTTGTCTCCTTAGCGTAATTTTCTAGTCATAGTTGAGCTTTGTTTGCACGAGGCGGAGGAGTAACCTTAAAGTAGAACTTAAGTACGGCTTCAGAAAAGTTGGAAGTAACCGTGAACGGTCTATATCAAGAGGATTTCATTTTGGTTGTGAATTGTGGATTTTAAACATTTAATTGTAATTAATACGCAATAGTTCTGCAGACCATTGTAATTATTTATGCAGACCTACCTTTATTGATTCGGAGTTCTAGAAAGTCTGTCAGAAAATAGGCCCGCGCCGAAAAAAAAAATTACCCCATTTAAACGTTGCTTAGCTTAATATATTTGCACTATTTTAGTAAACGGTATTAGTTGTATCTGTGGGTGTGCAAAAAAAACGCAGAATATCTTAAATTAATTGCATTTGCGAAAGCCATTTCAATAGTGTGCAGTACTGCTGTACAGTGTGCGACACTAAATTCGGAGGCGATAACCAACAAGTGTCTGTTCTATTCCAGGACTTAGTACAGTAGGTCTCCCATGTTTACATTCTGCAGCCTCTTCAAGAGTACCGTATTTTTCATCAGCCAACCGTCTAAGAGTTTTCTGTGGCACGTTAAATGTTTTAGATGATTCTAAACAAATCATTTCGTGGTTGCGTATTGCTGTTATGGCATTTGCCATATTATCAGGGTATGCAGAAGGTCCCGCGTTTTCATATTTCTTACGGGCCAACTAAAACAAATCAATACAGTTCAGATTAGCAAACAGTATTTATTTGTTCATGGTGACTAAACACGCTCAAAGCAAAACATCAGAGCGTATCGGTTTACAAACCCCCAAACTCAAGTGGTATGTTGGTTTACGGACCACCTAACTCGTATGGTATGTTGGTTTACAGAATACCCTGTTCTCACATTCGTTATTTTAATGTCGCATAACTAGCCACGATAAAAAATACAAACAAGATAGTTTAAGAATGCTTGAAACCTATATAATAACGCAGTATGGCAAAGTAATTTACTCACCTCTTCAGAGTTCCTTCTATATGCACGTAACACACACACTAAAATAACTCCCATACTGCACAAACCACACACTGTGCTGTTACGACGCAAACACGTAACAAAAATGGCCGCTGTGCGCTTTAGACACGTTCACGACGGAGTTAATGGCCGGACTGTAGGGTGCAGCACTATCGAACTGGGAAAGCAGGGGTGTGTCGGTTTACTGATCTATGTCGGTTTAACTGCCTTTCCTCTATCATTAAAATATTATAAGAATTCGTTAGATATTGTATACATCATATCAACGCATCTTGGTGGACAAAAGTAGATTGGTTGCCCATTCACTCTCATTCTGGCGGCCTTTACGAAATTCAAGGAGGGGAATAGTATGATACACCCTACCCTTTCCCCCCCCCCGTCATTACAAGTTATTGCGCCAGTGAAGATCGGTTTAGACTGAAAATTCCAACGCGTTTTAATTTAAAATATTACAAATAATCACATCTAATTTTAAATCCTCAAGTTGCTGAATAATACGTTGGCTTATATGTATACACATCAGAGTTAGAGTTTTGTGTATATTATGCTTGTATATAATATACATCTATGTACATTTTATCTATTTACGTGCATGAATGTTTGAGATTGTAAGCCAACAATTTTTTTTTTCAGTTTTTTGGCTTAGATGTACACTGAAGAGCCAAAAAAACTGGCACACCCACCTAATATCGTGTGGGACCCCCCGAGCACGCAGAAGTGCCGCAAGACGACGTGGCATGGGCTCGACTAATGTCAGAAGGTATGCAGGAGGCAATTCACACCATGAATCCTGCAGGGCAGTGCACAAATCCAATCTGCGCCAATTTGAGAAAGGGTTGCACGTCTGTCACGTTTAATGATTCTCGTCAGTCGTCGTTTGTCCCGTTCTTTCACGATCTTTTTCCGGCCGCAGCGATGTCGAAGATGTGATGTTTTACCGGATTCCCGATATTCACGGTACACTCGTGAAATGGTCGTACGCGAACATCCAAATGTTATCGCTACCTCGGAGATGCTATGTCCCATCTCTCGTGCGCCGACTATAACACCACGTTTAAACTCACTTAAATCTTGATAACCTGCCATTGTAGCAGAAGTAACCGATCTAGCTGCCGACCGCATCGCGTTACTCTGATTGGTTCCATACCTCTGTTATTGGCATACGCACGCATATACCAGTTTTTTTTGGCTCTTC
Source organism: Clitarchus hookeri (assembly GCA_002778355.1). NCBI lineage: Eukaryota > Metazoa > Arthropoda > Insecta > Phasmatodea > Phasmatidae > Clitarchus > Clitarchus hookeri. The sequence goes on along the minus strand of NQII01001433.1, from coordinate 223,782 downwards.
AGTGTTTATAGCTATTTATAGCTTAACATGATATTATTTAAATGGACGAGAAATTCGGAAGATAAATATAAGTGAACTAAATCGGTATTTTTTTTAGAAAGGCGATGAAAATTAAAATTTGCAAAGCTATTGCGAGTGCAACCGGACTTGGTAGAAGTAACAATCTCCCAAATGAAAATCAGGACAGTTAAATGCCAAGCGTATATATAAGGCGGATGTTTGTAAAAAGCCACAGTCTCTTTCTCAAACCTTCCGTTACCAGTCAGTTGTTAAGGTTTCTTGCAAGTCTCTGAACATCTAGTTACATCACACTGAATTCTATGAGTAAATAAAAAATCGCAACATGAACACGTGGTGCGCGCGTGTTACCAAACAGCGTAGTTTGGCACGTCGACACTCGTATTCGAAAATTATCGACCCGGAAGAAGGGTAGAGTTATCGATGGCAGCTTGCGCGATTTATCGCATTGCCTCCCCCAGGTGACTGGCGTATAGGAAGGGGTTGCCGACATAATCGGGCGGAGCGAGGGAGGTGGGGATGGTCAGTACCACGCGCTCTGCTGGTCGAGAAAATGACCCCCAGCGCTCGCGCTCAGCTTCGCCATTTGTCCGCGTCAAATTACCGTGACGTGGCGAACCCTGCCAGCACTCTACCAGCCCCTCAACCCACCCCCTCACCGTTCACAAACCGTCTTCAACCCTCCGCGACAAAATAAATCCCTGGCCCTCTACACGGACGAGCGTAATTGGCTGCGGACACAGGCAGTCGGACGTTCTTACCTCCACCTTTTTTTTGTGTCTCCAACAGGCATATCTTATACACGTGACTGATGCCCGGCCATTACGGAGAAGTTTACCGACGACTCCCATTCTCGCTCATTTACAAGTTTCTGAAATTCAGAGGTTTGTGAAGGAATGCTGAAGGTAATGCCAGCCCCTTCATGGTAATGGCCCTCGCGTTGAGTTGAGAGATTTTGGTGGCTCTTAGCAACGAGGTGTTGAGAGCCGATGACGACGAAATGAGGTGAGGATGGAACGGGGAGAACGAGAGATGCCTGAGAAAACCCGCCGACCAGCGGCATCGTCCGGCACGATTCCCATTCGCGAAAATCCGAGGGCGACCCCGCCAGGAATCGAACCCGATTCGCTTTGGTGGGAGGCGAGTGGTCTAATCTCTACACCACCGAGACCCCTGTTAGCATATGTACAAGGTTCATTGCTTGTGATAGGCCATTGCCTGCCGATTTTATGTAGGCTACATAGATAAATTCGTCTACTGTAACTCTACAGAACTGCAACAGAATATCGCTACGGGGATGAACATAATTTTTTTTTAATTTCCGTCCATATTTTTTATATTAATATAATTGACTTAACTTTCAAATAGTCTTAATAACACTAAATACGTTGCAATATTAAGTAATTTCTTAGCTTGTGGCCAGAAAGTGATTCGAAATACAAAAACCAGCCATTATAATATTAAACAGTTCACTGAGAAATGGTATGATGTGAAGTCCTTTGGCAGTGACGTACTTCAATAATCACTATCAACGGGGTCGAGTATGTTAAAACTTTTTCTTTTCTACTGTCTAGGACGTGAGTCTTCGCTCTGAAGCGAGCAGTATGTGCCATCTGTTGGTGTAAAGTTGAATGTGTAGCATGGATCGCAACGCTTTGTGCGTGCGCCAACTCCCATTCCCGGCTACTTCCAACTTTCCTGAAGCCCTGCTCAAGTTCTACTTTCAGGATATTCCTCCGCCTCATGCAAACAAAACTTAAGTCTGGAATATTACACCAAAGTGCAGCACACATCACTCGTGCGCAATCATTTTAATAATATTTTACAAAATAACTATTTCTTACTAGGCATTATCAACATACATATTTTCTCAATGATTCTATTCATATTAAATATAAAATACATATTGTACTTTATAGGTGAAATACTGGTAAATGTTCATTTTAACAAAAAAATATGATAGTTTTACTGTAACAAAAGTATTAAACGATTATTATACATGCCATGTTTAGGAAATAACCAAGTACGTCATACATGCGGTGATTTTTCAAAGATTTTATTCAAAAAATGTGAAATAGACTATATTATATAATTGTCATTAACGTAAATACTTTCATGTTACTCTCTTACATTCACAAACAAATTTGACACTAATACTCACATTCTTTCATCAAGAACTGTTATTCTTATATTTCTGGCAACTCAATAAAGAGCGAAGCAACTTAACGTTATTGTTAAGTTATAAGCAGTACCAGGCAGTGATTCTTTATTCAAAGGCTGATTTCAAAGGTGTTTATTTTACTATGAGGAGCCTGTTGTATGATCACACATTAGATATGCTTGTTGGATAATTCACATAAGTGGAATGCTCTTATTAAAACATTTGCTTTATATCGCACAGCTGTGATTTTGCAGAAAAAAACATACCCAAGAATTCATCACTTTACGGGGCTAAAATTTTCTTCTGCATGTTTAGCATATTAAATCCTTTTTTCGTTGTCATACGAAACAATAGGCTGAAAAAAGTATGAAATGTAATACAATTACTTCAAAAAATATTTTCCCTGCGAAACTCAAAATGAATGAAGGTAATAAGTTATGCTAAAGCTCAAAATAACTGCTTAAAAGTGTTTGTTAGAGTGAGTGAGTAAAGATATTTGGCCGGTTCTTAACATCGAGGCCTCGAGAGCCGATGTTTGCTAGAAATTTTGGCCGGAATCTTAGCTTCAAATTCTTAGATAAAAATTGAAGCGAAATAGGTAAAAGAGAAACACGTACTGCATATAAAAAAAGTATCCGATTTCAAAAAATTGCAACAAGCAACTTTTGTGACTTTAATCAAGACTTCAAATAATTCCTAACTTTGTGTTATAATTATTCTTTTTTAATCGGTAAGACTTAATATTTTAAGTTAAACCCCGTTAATTTTCGCTTAAAACATGATGGATGCTATTTTTCATATGATTTTGTATTTTTATAAAGTAACGATTGATGTATCATGGAACCACAAAATTTTCTTAAAATCTAGAAAAAAAGTATGGCCTTTTGAAGCGCCTTGATGAGCTCAATTTCGAACCACGGCAAATGCTGATGCGTTCGTCCGAATACAATCAAAACCTGAATCAGTGAGAATCGAGACAAATCAGCGAAAACAGTGACAATTGAGCAACTGATAAACAGTGGCAGATAACTTATTAATATAGTGGTTGAATTTCTCTTATTTATTTGTGATATCCCACGGAACGCCAAGAATTCCACTGCTATGAGCCAGTTGTTCCCGGTTAATTTGCTCGATTCGCCGGTCAGCAGTAGCTTATCAACTGACTTTCAGTGAACTGTATTTCACTAATCGATATCGCCGATTCCTACTTAGAGCGTGGAATTCGATTACTCTCGACTCGACGCATCGTGACCGGGATATGCTGCGTAGTGTGTCCGTCTCGTTCGACAAGAGCTCGTCTCCAAAGAGACGAGGAAGAAGAATCTGCGAGTGTGGAAGAGGGAGGGGGGGGTGCAATGCCTGCCAGCTGTTTGACGGCCCACCGGAGTTCGTTCCGTTTCTCACGTCAGATGCTCGTAACACGGGTTAAAAGAGAAGGGGGTGGGGGAGGGAGCAGAAGACGCCCGGCGTCTGACGCGATAAGGCCGCCCGTCAGTCAGAGATCGGGACAAGGAAACTGCGAGCAACCGCTCCCTTCCACAACACCAATACATTTATTCCTTAAAAACGCAGTGCAGTCGATAAGTTCGTGGAACGCCGTGGTGCGTGGCTGCCTACACTCGTGGTGCCGGTCCACGAAATTAATGCGGTAGTATTGTGCTTACGCGACGCACGAAAAGGACTTCGCTTTCATTCAAAACGTGTCCGATACCGTATCCAAAATTTTAATTAATTACAAAAAAACCGGTTCTAAATTGTTAGGAAATTTTTTTAATAAACCTTTTTTTAGAGAGCTGGGTGTCTTAAATAATTAACTGGATAAATACTATTGATAAGGATAACAGTTATGATAAACATAAATACTAGTCTTCAGCTGTGACTTGTGCAGCCGTGCTTTTAAAGAGAATCGAAACGCACATCCTTCCCCCCTTTTTCCAAAAATAACGTAAATCTTAAAAAAAAAACATACTTTTTTCTAAAGTTATTATGAAAAGGAGTATAAAACAACACTAAAAATAAAGAGCGTACCTATGTGCTCTGGTCAGGAAAATGTACAAAACGTTTTCTGTTAAAATTATTGAAGCATTCGGTGTACAAAAACTTTCATTACATTTTAATCATTTCAGCGTATGTATAATATTAATATTCTTATGGTGTCAGATGTTAATTAAGAATTTTTAAAAGCCACGCTTGGGATCTATATTTTTCTGAATTTATATCCTTCCTTCATACGCACGATTAAAATTGCCATAGACTTTATACGTATATACGAGGGGGGCGGGGGGTAATTTCTTATATTTCTTCCTGTCTCCTCTATTTTCTATATTGTCTTTTAATTCTCATGCTCCCTCATTCCTTCCTCTATCTAGTTCTTTCTATCCCTTGAAGGGGGGTTTTTTTTAATCATATTCCTTCCGGTCTCCTTTTATTTTCACCCTTTCATCGCTCTTGCTTAACGAGCCCTCTATCTTGGATGTTCCCCCACCACCATCTTCTGCTCACACCTTGGTTTTCTCATATTACTTCGGGTCTCCTTTCAACTGGGATTCTGGCGGGGGACGAGTCCCATGCTTTGTCATTCCACCCTGGTTCGCCCATATTCCTTCTCGTCTATTTTCACCTAGCATCCTGGTGATCAACTAACATCTCGAGAATCTGTAATGTGATCGACAGACGGTGTAAGCACTGTGTTGGTCTCAACGAGTCGAAGGAATGGTACATATATTAGTCGTGAGTCGAGTCAGGCTCCAGGGTAGCAGACCGACCGAGTCACACACGTGCACTTCCCCTTACGAGAGGAATTCAGTTATGCAAGATAAAGTAAAAAGTTATTTAGTTTTAAATATTATATGCACAAACTTGTTTTTAATGATGAAGAAAAAACATGCAAACACTCTGAGAATAGCTATATGCCAAGCTCGCAATAGCAGGAACTATGATGTCATGTGACTTTGACCTTAACCTTTGGCCATCATTTCGGTCTACATCTAGGCTAGGGATGAAGGAGGAAGAGCTATATTTTGTTTGTATAAAACAATAATGGGAACTATCTAAGAAAATCCATTTCACCCACTCACAATAGCAGGAACCATGACAAGAAGCAACCTTGACCTTAACCTTGGTTGAAGTCATGTGACGTTGACCTTGGCCACCATCTCGAACAAACTCAACTGCTTAAAACCAAAAAGAATAACAATTTTTTTTTATTTTAAAATCGCAGAAATATTATCAGACCTTGGCGACTGAAGACGGCATCCAGGCTTCCCAGAACTCTCTATTTCTAACTACTAAAGTCGATATTTTGGTTACTAAAATAAACACCTGGCCGTTGACGTAAGTAGTCCTATGTTTATGGTATAGTCTATATAATTTTGTAAAGTAATGTTTTAAACTATAGCGAATATGCTGTTTTTTTTAAAAACAGATAGTTGTATTGAAACGCTTTGGTTACCGATTAAAATTATAACGTAACTGAACACACGCGAAGCTTGTTTATGCTATTTTCCATCACCTCCTCAATGTTTACTTACAGCCGGACGTAACCTTGAGATATTAAATTTTTTTTTACTAGGATGGCCCCTAAGGCGTCCGCGAACGTAGCGCTTTTTCCCGCGTTTTCGTCCAAGAAGCGCGGAAGCGATAAGGGCGACACTGCCACGTGCATCAAGTACGCCATAACCATGATGCATGCGCAAGGCTCTAGAGTGGTGCGCTAGTGTTCTCGTTGCACTGCGTGTACCTATGGGACTTTCAGCGGTGAACCTATATTCTTATCGGTGGTAAGTCTGTAAGAAGGATCAATGCAGGACCCTCGAATAGTTTTGTGGGTGTCTGACGCGTATATTTTGAGATGCGGTGCTTTGAAAAAGCCGTCTCTAACCATTTTGGAGTGCTCTGAAATGGTATTTTCTAATGTGCGTGACGTCTGATGTGTGTGTTCTTTTCGTAGATCAGCACACATTGGACGCATGTTTAATAGACTCTTAGGAAGCGAGTATTTCAAACACTTTGCAACGCATTTCAAGCGCCAGGGTAGACGGGAACCTTAATGCGGCAGTGCTAAAGACTCAGGCGTCTAACAGACGAACAAAATTCCATTCCCAGGAAACCTCTTCTCAGAGTACGGTATGTCTCTGAGCTATGGTTGCTAAAAAAGCCCTGGGGTCATGGCGTCGTAACACAAACACGCACTTTCCCCTTTCGTCAGTTCTCACACCGGCGCTGCTTTGTTTGAGCGATGGTACAGACGGTGTTTTCCCGCCAGGATGTTTACCGCGTGGAACTCAACGAGGTTGATCGGCTTTCTACACAACTGTTGACACGAGGTGGGCTGAGTAAAATCTAGGGAACTGGCACAACGTGATTCATTTGTTTTTCCCGCGCGCGTCAGCTTGCTTCGTCAACGAACTCGTGCCGCGGACGAGAAAATGACGTCAACATAGACGGGATTCCGATAGCCCCCGCATTTGCAATAGATAAAAAATTGTTTAATCCAGGACTGCCAAGTGAAATGAGCCACACTAAAAAAAAAAATTACGTATATTCCCGGAATTTTTAACGCAAATTTACAGTTAACATATGGGAACGGAGCTGAGCCCCGTAAACACGGAAAAAATAGGAAACGAATATCCTATAGCTTCCAGTATTGGGAACGAACCGTGAAAAAATTAAAATAAGCTTTATTCGCCACTGTAACCAGAAAATAATNTATAGCTTCCAGTATTGGGAACGAACCGTGAAAAAATTAAAATAAGCTTTATTCGCCACTGTAACCAGAAAATAATGATTTCTGCAGTAGTAAGGATATCCTCGCCATCAATACCTATCTATTGCTTCAAATATAGCCAAACGTAGATACTTGTACCAGTTGACAGCACTTAAAACGCTCAAACAATACTATAAAATGAAAAATTTACCTATGTTACAACTTTAACAACAGTATATTTTACACCCTATATTGTTACAAAGAGTTCGTAGGCGAGTCGCAAGAGTTACAGGTTTCAAAAGTTTCGATTCATGTTCAAAAGCCTCTTCAGAACAAGATATTTAACCCCAAAGCAGTCGTCGGGGTAAATTTTAAGATTTCGTCGTTTGTTTCTGATGTGTTGGCTGCAATTCCTACATTGCTATTTAAACTTTTGCCTTGATGGCCGCTGCTTGCAGGCAAGCGTAATGCAGTGGTCCCATTATGCGAATCAACTGACGCGGAATGAAGCGAACCACTTAGGAGCAACTTTTCCTTTCGCCATCCATTTCGGCTAAGGACCGCCACTACGGTAGTCACTACCGGGCATGTTGAGTCATGCGGTATCATGCTTGTCTCGTGGTCGTGAGTTCAAACCCGACCGACTGCACTGGGCGTGGTCTTCAAATCCCAGTCCCAGGCAAGTGCCGGCGCAAGTGAATGCGAACTTTCTCCATTTACAATATACTGTGGCAGCCAGTAAGTTAGTGGACTGACTGGCTTCTTGAGTGTAGGCAACCGCGCACCACAGAGCCTGCGAACTTATTGACTCGCTGTGGTCAGCCTGTGTGAATAAGGGAACAGAAAAAATTAAAACATTTTTAAGAGCTTTGCCAAACGGATTGCATGCACACCAGTATATGTAAAATAACTGTAGGTTTTATATAGAAATACTCCGTATCACTTGAATAAACTATTTATTAGTTTTAAGAAAGAACAATATAATTTCAACAAGGCACATAGCGCCATGACACTCCAACGGTAGCTTGATAGCTAATCATTTGTTTACAGTGTTGCCATCTTAAAAATATAACAAACTTTTAATATTGCATTGTATATTATATTACAACACCCACCCTCAATGCAATATTTACCTAAATTTTACACAAATAAATTTACATGGTTACTCCACACTGATTAGTGAATTTAAAAATTAACTCTTTGTTTAGGGCTTTTGTAAACATATCAGCTAACTGTTCTTCAGTTTTTACATATTTCAGAGACACTCTACCTTTTATTATTAATTCTTTAATATAGTGAAATCTAATATCGATATGTTTTAACCGCTTGACACTACTTGTATTTGCAACCGATATTGCGGACTGGTTGTCACAAAAAATTGTAGTCGGGTCAACAATTTTTACCCTAAAATCATTTAACAAATTTTGTAACCAACATGCTTCACTAGCTGCCATACTAATTGCTATGTATTCAGACTCAGTTGATGAGAGACTTACAGAGCATTGCTTCTTCGAACACCATGAAATCAAACAATTTGAATACATGAAACAATAGCCAGTGGTAGATTTTCTATCTCTGAGATCTCCTGCCCAATCAGCATCGCAGTAACCCACTAGCGATTTATCATTACATTTATAAACCAATTTATAATCAATAGTATGTTTTACATATCTTAATACCCTTTTTAAAGCCGTTAACAGTACATCGTTTGCATTGTTTTGGTATCGGCTTAATATAGAAACAGCTACACACAGATCTGGTCTTGTGCCTGAGACAGCATACATTAAGCATCCTATCATTTGTCTACATACATTTTCAATATTTTGATCTGTTTGGCACTCCTTATTTTCAAACATTTTAGCATTAAAATTTTGGTCCATGGGGGTTGACATTGGCTTACAGTTTTCCATTTTGAATTTCCTCAATACATTTTCTAAATAGCTTTTCTGACTTAATTTGGTTACACCACTTTCTAAGTTTTGTTTGACATTTATTCCAAGAAAATCAGATACTAAACCCAAATCTTTCATTTTAAATTCTTTCTGTAACATTAGTTTGACATCAGAAATTTGGTTCTCATTTGTGCCAAAAATTAACAAATCGTCAACGTATATTAGAATATACATTTGATCTTTATCATTGCACTTTGAATAAAGACATGAGTCACACTGTGACCTCACAAAGCCTCCTCTAGTTAAAACTGAGTTGAACTTTTCATTCCAATATTTGGGTGATTTTTTTAGACCATACAAAGATTTGTTTAACTTGACAATATTTTTATCATCAAAATATGCCCCATCTGGTAAATGAATAAAAATTTCTTCATCAATTTCCCCGTATAAAAACGCCCCAGTTACATCCATTTGGTAAATAGGTAAGTTACGCTCGGTTGCTATGGCTGTGAATAATCTGAAAGTTGACAATTTAGCCACAGGTGCATAAATCTCATTTAAATTCAAGTCATCATTTTGTTCAAAACCCCTAGCTACCAACCTAGCTTTATACTGTATATCATTACCAGTTTTCTTTATCTTAAAAACCCACTTACTGCTTACAGTCTTTTCATTTACAGAAGTATCGCACACCTCCCATGTATTGTTTTCATTTAGAGTCTGTAATTCCCTACTTATAGCTTCTTTCCACTTACTTGCATCTTCTCTTCTCATTGCCTCTTCGTACGTCTTTGGCTCCTCATCCATCGAATAAATATTGTTACACTTGTAGAACGACGTTTGGTTTCTCGCTCGTTTGCTTCTCCGCTGATCTTGGTGAGTATCTGGTGAACTTTGTAGTGCATCGTCAGCTTCTGAGGAGATGGTGACTTCAGTTTCTGTTTCTTTACCACTGTAACATGGTTCATAATCACTACCTTCGGTCTCGACTTGACTTTCTGACGGTCTCCGTTCTTGTTCACAGCTCAGTTCTTCATCAACATCCCTCCCATTTGTATCTGGTACGCATATGGTTTCTTCTGACACCAAATTTTCCACTTCACACGTTACCAACTGCTGTTTTTCTTGTGTCTTTTCTTGCTCTATACACACAATGTCCCGTTTTACTTCTACAGTGTTCCTGTGTGGGAAAAATATTCTGTACCCTTTTACGTCTTCTCCGTAACCAACTACTATTCCTTTTTCTCCTTTAGAGTCCCACTTTTTCCTTTTTTCTTGAGGGACATGGACAACCACAGGTGAACCGAATATTTTTAATGTTTGAATATCAAAAGTTTTCTTTGTCCACAGTTCGTATGGAGTTTTATCAACTTCAGTGCTCTTCCCAGTTCTATTTAACACATACGCTGCCGTGTTAATTGCTTCCGCCCACAATGACTTAGGCAGATTTTTAGCGCATAGCATGGTTCTAGCAGATTCAATAAGTGTTCTATTTTCTCTCTCTGCCTTGCCGTTTTGTTCAGGTGTGTAAGGGACTGTGCGTTGATGTATTATTCCCCGGTTGAGAAACAATCCTTCCACCTCCTTATTTACAAACTCGAGTCCATTATCGCTTCTGAAATACTTCACTTTATTTCCAGTTTCATTTTCCGCTCTGTTTATAAATTTCTCGATGCATTTTTTCACTTCATGTTTTCCTTTGACGAAGTAAACATTTCTATATTTTGAATAGTCGTCTTTAAGCACCACAAAATACCTCGAACCTCCCACAGATGTTTCCTCCATGGGGCCACAGGTATCGGCATGAATTAACTCACACGTCCTCGTTGTTTTACTTTCACTGTTAGAAAAAGGTAAACGATGAATTTTCCCTTCTAAACAACTTTCGCATTTCCCAACACAGCTATCGTTTACGGTAACATTATTGTTTTTCAGAACATTTTTCACGTACATCATGTTTTGATGAACAAGTTTTTCATGCCACTCATTTATGTCCGACTTGACTTGTGCAGTACCTGCTACCCCGCATTTATAGCGAAAGTTCAGGTAATACATATTTCCAGCTCGTTCCGCGATTGCCAACAACTTATTTTTCTTGTAAAATTTGCATAAGTTTTCATCTGTCATCATGACATAACCTCTTGCAGTGACGCATTGCACAGAGAATAAATTTGTTTTTAAATCAGGCACGTACAACACGTTGTCTATGGTTGTGTCAATCCATTCTTTGCCATTTGAGACTTGTACCGCCATCTGTCCGCGCCCCTGTGCACTAATTTGCGTTCCGTCACCCAAGATTACGAATTTATTTGATAAACTCGTGAATGAGGTAAACAACTCACGTTTGCAACACATATGTTCACTTGCGCCGGAATCAATTAACCACTCTGTTTCTTGATATTGTTTTTCGAAGGAGTTTGACACCACAAACGCGTTACTATCCTTGTTTTTCTTGAAGCGGCACTGATTCTTGTTATGGCCGGATTTATTACAATAAAAACATTTATTGTCTGACCGGTTATTACGACTGTCTCGATTTTCCATTGAATTATTATTACTTCTGCATTCACTTGCATAATGTCCAAACTTATTGCACTTGAAACATTTAATATTTCTCTTGTCCCTTTTTTTAGCGACGAAAGCTGAAGACTGCGCTGCTCCTCCTTTCTCATGTAATCTTTCTTCCTCGACTAATAATCTAGCTACCAGGTTTTCATAAGTTTGTTTATCATCCGGTGCCGACTCCCAAGCTGATACAAAATGTTTATAGCCGTCGGGCAGTGACATTAACACTTTTGTTATGACCAATTTATCCGAGATTTCTTCACCCATCTGTTTTAACTGATTCTGCATTTCTTGAATTTTCGACAGGAAAACAGACATTTCTGTACCTTCTTCATACTTATATTGAAAGAATCGCTGTTGTATTATGTGAATATTTGTTTCACTTCTCTGTTCATATACACTTAGTAATTTTCGCCACATCTCCGCAGCAGTAGTGCATGTGATAATGTGCAGCATCACGTCTTCTGACATTCTCGTGACCAGTAAGGTCTGAGCCTTCGCATCCATACTTTCCCAGGCTGATCTCTCCGTAACAACTTCTGGCTTCAAGGTGCGACCTTCGACCACATCATATAAACCTTGACCTCGCAGTAAAACTGACGTTTGGAATTTCCAGATGTTCCAGTTCTTGGCGCCTTCCAGTTTAATAACTGTACTTTGATGTGCCATGCCATCCATCTTGCTCTTCCTTCCTTCCTGCAAAAAAACTTTCCTTCCTTGTCCGTTCTGAACAAGTTTTCCTTCTCGCCACGCTGCCGCTTGGTCGTCCTAACCTCAAAACGACACTTCTTACGTCGACGATATTAAACAACTGTTGTTGCAGTATTTACGTGCACCATTTTACTTCAACCATACAAGATTAGGTGTCTGGGCCCATAACCTGTAGGTTTTATAAAGAAATACTCCGTATCACTTGAATAAACTATTTATTAGTTTTAAGAAAGAACAATATAATTTCAACAAGGCACATAGCGCCATGACACTCCAACGGTAGCTTAATAGCTAATATTTTGTTTACAGTGTTGCCATCTTAAAAATATAACAAACTTTTATATTGCATTGTATATTATATTACAACAATAACTACTGTACGTTGGTTAACAATCGAACATTTTCGAAGCCCTTGCGTAGTTCCTATATTCTGCCAATTTATTCTCCATATACACCCGATCTTAGTCCGCGTGACTGCTATGTTATTCCCAAAAGGTAGAGGCAATTGCGTTTTGAATGCTTTGCCAACAAATGAGATATCGTTACAGCTTTCCGACGAGAGATAGCGCACACTGACGGATCTCAGGCAGCCGATGGCATTTCCAGTCTGCCTCATCGCTGGCAACGAACCATAGACAATCTCGGAGACTACATTATAGTATGTTAAACAGCTTGCACACGTACGATACGTACCCGTTCAAATTAGTGTATACATAATGTACGAGAATAAATAAATTGAACGGTGATTTGAAGCAGCCATGTTTGTATTTGTTCCTTGCGGACATTCTTGCATCCATACTTCACGTGGTGTCACCTTTAAAATTTACTTGTACACTTCCAACTGTACATAATATATTTTCCTATGTTGGATCATTTTCGGGAGGTAATAAATAGTTGTCATTACTTCTGAATCATCCCTCGTAAATATTACCGCTGTCATAGATATTAACATTTTTATTCCCTTGGGTGGATCAAGAGTTACTTAGTATGTATGTATATGCTATAAACATAAACTTATTACTGCTGTGCCACTTCATTACCATAACTGGTAAAATATTTACGGAATATAAGTTAGAGAACTTGTTTTCCTTGTACACTCTATATATTATTTTCGTACACCGGTAAGTGTTAAGGTAGAAAACAACTACAGGATGTAACAAAATTTAATGCTCAAACTTCAAGATATAATAGAAAAGACCATAGCAAACTCAGTATTAAATACTCCGTTAAACACCAGAGTCCAATGTCTGTGCTGCGACACCACACAGTACTTTGTCGTTATTTTAAAGTTGGAGTGGCATGGAACAGTATACTACGGCACGTGGTCTGTTGCCAGTCCAGTTCTGTGATGTGACAACACGCATACAGTAAGTTGTCGACGTGCGTGTAGAGCAGAGTGTTGCAACACTATTCACTATACACTAGACATGCGCTAAGTCTTGTGGTGCATGCTCCTGGTAAATCAAGTGATGCTACACGTCTTCGTGCGGAGCGATATCTTGGGCGGTATGTTTCAAACCAACGTAAGTTTGTTTCAATTGACCGCCGCTTGAGCTAAACAGGTTCATTGCAAGTATGTTGGTCGAAATGGGTGCACGTGATCATAGGTTATTACCATCCTTTTCACAGCACAGTATGGGTTTAATAATGTTGGTTTTTAGGTCCACAGACTCGACGCTGAACGCCAGCGCACAATGCGCATACCCGAGTTTGAGGATGAGATTTTGGAACAGATCGAGAACAATCCATGAAAAAAAGCTCACGACGTGTTGCACAGTAATTGCATACTGACCATGTGGCTGTTTTGTGGGCGTTGCATGAACAGCATCTGCATCTAATTCATTCGCAAGTAATGCATGTCCTACTCCAACCAATCGACTATCCTCGTTGGGTCGAGTTTTGTCTCTGGCACATGCAGAGGTGCGCTATGGAACATCGTTTTGGACAGTTTGTGTTGTTCACCGACGAAGCATCGTTCATCCGAGATTGAATAATTAATTTAGACAACCATCACCTGTGGGCAGATGAAAACCCTCACGCCAGCTTCACCTATTCCACCAACAAACAACACTTCGTCTCAATAGTAACATTTACCTGCGTCTCCTAGAGAACATTTCCTGAGCTCCTCGAAGACGTTCCTCTTCATATCGACGTCAGTTGTGGTTTTAACATGACGGTGTAACTCCTCATTTCTCTCCTGACGTCCGAAAGCATTTGAACCGCATATCCGGTGAGCAATGAATTGGCCTGCTCATTCCCCCGACCTCACACGACTTGACTATTCTGTGTGAGGGCACTTGAAGAGCCTGATGCATGAGACTCCAAGTGAATTGGAGGATGAGTTCGTCACTTGGGCGAATGCAACTGCTTACACTCTGCAGCACATGTCTGGGGTCTTTGAATGCGTACACTCTTAACATTTTTTTTGTACTTTTACAAGAAAATCCTTTGTAAAATTACAAACCGTTTTCTTGTAAAATCTGCAAAACATATGTTTGTAGTATTACAAATCATAGCCTTATACTACTTGTATTATTGAGAAGTATACATTATTGAGAAGTGTACATAAATTTTTTTTCTGCTAGAAACATTTGTGATGAATTGATAACAGAGAGAAAAACTTAAATAATTTTTCAAAGTATAATTTTCGAAAAAAAAAAAAAAAAAAAAATAACCTATGCCAGCACTGGGACTAGCATCCACACCCCGCGTATTATTAGTCCGCAACTTTAACCACAAGACCAACTTGTCGTACAAACGCATTTTTATTTTTATAATAAATCTATATCCAAGTACTTTATATAATATTGAAGAATTACTTGATTTCAAAGAATACATTTATTTCATTTTAAACAGTTCTGTGTAACTAGGAAACATTAACAGTCAATGTGTAATACGGTCACGTTTTATTGAAATTGTCGTTTTATTATTATTATTTGAGTTGTTGTATGTGTTTTTACGTTATTCAACATTGCACTTAATTTCTAATAGATACAAACGTTTATTTTTGAACACAACTATACTTTACATCACCCATAGTTTTTACACAAACAGCTATATACGGTTTTGCGTTGTTGGGTATCCGCCATTTTGCTGAAGTTCGTGGGCACGGGTCAGTATAGTAAAAACATTTCTTGAGGTCTATAACAAACACGGCCCTTGTAGTTTTGCAAACGAAAATTTTTACAAGAGAAATCTCTGTACTGTTACAAGCATTTGTAAAATTACAAACAATTTCTCAGTAGAAATCAATTTTTTTTTACAGTGTACGACAGGCAATGTCACGTCATTGCAGAGCTTGTATTCAAGCAAGAGGGCCGCATTTTTTAATACTTTTTGTAAAGCATTACAACTAAATTGAAATGCAATTGTTTCGTTCTCATTATAAGTCACGTCAAAACGTTCCTTAATTGTCAATTTTATACGTATGGCATTACCGTAAAACACACATATTTTTTTATATTTTCTAACATACCAAGAAGTTTGACATTTGAATTTATTACAACCGCTGTATGCAGATAGGATAGGGAAACTTCGAGAGGTTGAATTGAGAGGTGAAAAGTTCACGGTGAAACAATACGTAACCAGACGGCGTGAATAATACAAAATATTTCAGTCCTTGACAGCCTTTAAGAAAGTCACGAATAATTCACTCTGCGAGCGATTCCTGCGTCAGGGCTAATCACGTCCTGTATACGCCTATTATTAACTTTTTCCTTTACAAGAGTGGGCGGGGTAACGATCGAACGGAACTTCTCTGGATTTGAAACAACAAAAGATCCTGCAAATAATGCAGCAGACGTCCGAAAGCCTTCGGCGCAGTTTCCCTTTCGAGCTCCTGGGGGAAACGTAAATTTGCTCCGGAGTCAAAGTTTAACAGCATGCAGCCGAGCATGACAATCGAACTGGAATCGTGCTGACTGTGTAATGGCGTTGTGCGGGTGGGGTTCAGAGGTCCGCCGATCATCGTCGGATATAAACGACCTTCGGCGGAGCGTTTGTGATTCACGTTCGCACCGCCTGGTGGTATAGGCGCTGAGAGCTTGCGTCACCATCACAGGTCCGCGCCGAAGCAGACGCGTCGAGGAATGCGGAATCCGTTAACGTTCTGCTCGTTCTTTGCTTACACATCAGCAAAGTTTTGTTTGACATCACATGCAGAATGTCGAAATAAGGCAGGGAAAATAAAATAAAATCCACATGCTGATAGGTTGAAAACTCAAATTCTTCATCATGTACGACTCAAAAAAAGCGTTTTGCATCACCGGGATTTCAGAGTTACTACGTTGATCATAGCCCAAGAGAAAGTTTTGGATGAAATTCACACTGGCCGTGCAGAATGCCATGCCAGACTTGACGATTGTATTTTTGTAATGCGCCGACTCTCTCAGCGAAAATCCTTCATGTGCAACCAATTGCAGGTGGTGCAGCATTTTCTGAGGCGTGTATTTGGTGGAAAAAAAAACTGACCAGAGAAAACTAAGGCATTAAAAAGTATGCTGGTTACTAAACTACATAAGTTTGTGTATGCGTGGTATTTTTGGATGGTTATAGACTACATACGGTCTGATGTGAGGAACGCTTGGGAGCAAAATTACGAAATGGTCTCTCTAAAGATCTTCATACCTTGCAAGAGTACAAAGGAAAAGTTTTAGATACTGTTTCTTTGCGAATGAGAACTGTGGTTTAACGTAACTTTTTATGGAACAGTAGTTGATATAGTTCCTGCTCTTGCGTGCCCTTTCTTTTCCAGGTATTTGCTCGTGAAAAAAGGAAGTAACAATAAAATATCCTCAGCAACCTCACCAGCAGGGATGGATTCCCTACACACATGCTTAGAAAAGTGCCACCTCACAAACAAGCCGGCATCCGTGGAGCACTTGTCGGCGAAGACAGTTTCCGATGAGAGAGGACCTGTTTTGTATCGCGCACGCAAGTTATTTTCCGCGTAAACTTAGGGTACTTTAATTCGTAAGCAGGCCCCATTCAACCTTCCGGCATAAGATCGGGGCGTTGATAGGCCCAATTAAATTAAAATATCCTCCACAAAGAAGACCACGCCCACTCCACTCCTTGTACATTTTCAATAATGTCACCCTACTAATAACCTGATCCTCTTTTCTTCCCTGTACATCATTGCATATAATTGATATATTATAAATCAAACACTTCTGATCCAGTGTACACGATCGTGTACGCTTTCTCTAGGAAGGTTACACTTAGTCGTTACCGTAAACGGCGAAGCTCATCAGCCAATAATCTTCATACTACTAATGCTACTTCTCTAGGTTACGACGGGTTTGTATCACTATCGCTGGACACAAAATCCTACAGATTATTAATTTGTGATAAAGTGACAGGCACCGTGTCAGAACACGTTCAGTGTGCATCAAAAATTGTCCGATCCATGTATTCTGAAAGTCTTTTGGGAGAATTGTTTTTGCGGTGCCCATGCCCGAGCCCGGTCCTTTGCTTCTGGTGTAGTACATATGCAGGTGCGCTTCTTGTAAGCTTGCAGGAACACCAACGTGAAACTGTCAGCCTGAAACACCTTTCCGCAATACACGATCCCCTTGCATGCGTACCGTCGCGCGAGCTATGGTGACGTTGTCGAGCCCCGATACGCATTCAGATTCCATCAAGCCTCTGACCGCAGTCATTACCACAATCACAGTTAGGGTAGGTTAAGCGAAAAAAAAAAATTTCTGGTCACGCTATCACGCAAGTTAAAGAGCCTTTTTTTTTGGCATTTAACAGTAAAAACAGAATGCTAGGAGGGACCGTAGAGGGCTTTCGTGCGTGTAATGACTTCCCTTTCTGTAGAAATAACTGTAATGAGCGCCAAGACCCACCTCAACTTCTCACCCACAAAAAACAAAAGGCGATAATTTGATTAGAGGGAACCTGGAGGTCACTATACACGCTAAGTTCGAATCAATGGAAAATTGCTGATTCAATTTCTCAAACCACTGAAAACAGCTCCACTTAGAATCGGCGGTAAACCACTGGCTGTTTCAGTGAAACAATTTCACTGTTTGAATCAGTGACAGACCCCTCCGTGCGGCGAATACACTTCCGATAGTCATTGTTTGTATTTGTATTTAATCAGGCACAGGAGGAGCAGCCTAGGGTCAAACATCTGAGCCGCAAGGTCGGCTAAAACATGTCATTGTTTGTATTACGCAATGTAACGTAATTTCAAAAAGTAATAAGAAGAAAAAAAAATAAACACGGGGAACAAAATAAACCCCACGCCATCCCAGCCTCTCGTAGACCGGTGCCTCACCCACTGAGCTACCCAGTCAACGTTGCCTGCGGAGGGTAAAATGTATTTTTGTGTGTTACGTATTCTTTTCGAGAGTATGAATATTCAAAATTGTATGTCCTTCCTTTTCGGTTTTATTTTGATAGGTAACATTAGGATTGTTAAAAATAAAATAGTTCGCATTGATGCACTTATTCCACACCACATTTCATGCAGTTTGAACCTTCGAACCAACCGCTATGATGTTGACGTGAAACGAAATTAAAGACATAAAAACAAAATCAATGACTAAACGTTCATGTTGCCTCGTAAAATGGCATTTCAAAAACAAACCCCACACTTAAAAAAAAAATGTATTTATGGGGTTTTATTAATTTGTGTGTTGTTATTTCCTTTGATACACCTTGATTAACTGATCCATCAGTGAAAAAATAAATCGCTGAAAAACAGCGAATGAAATGGTTGACGAATCAGTGGAAAATGTCACTGAATCAATTAGTGGAGAAAAACTGGCATTTTTAATTAATTAGTCAGTTAAATTGATTGGAGTGACTGCTGAATAAATAAGGCGATATTAACTTATTTAAACAGTGAAATTATAAATGGTTCAGATTTAGAGTGTAATTTCACGTAAAGTAACTCCTCCAGAAGAAGGATATAAGTCCTAAAAACATCCTTTCTGGATCTATTTTGCGTCAATGCTGTGTCCATCAAATATTATTTTGAAATTACATTTTAAGATGCCATTCCAGTTGTTCACGGTCACTATGCGGCCCACCATAATTCAAGGGTGGTTTTATTGTGGGATAAACCACAAATGTGACACATCATTAGAAATAAGGATTCGTTTTATTAGAAGTGTGATCGCTTCAGTTTGAAATGCGTTTGCCGAAATCAACCGCAAATGATGTCTCCATCACAGACTTAAGGAATAAGAGCAATTATAAAAATTGCGATGAAATCATTCCTTATGCCTGATTTCCGAGAAAATATTTCAAACAAGAGCGATAAATTCTTCCATGCAATGCAGAAATAATTTCTAGTGCCTTACATATTTTTTTGCTAGGATCACAATGAAATTAGCTTTGAAGTAAATTGAGTAATAGTGGGTTGCCTTGTGCGCTGAAATAGTTGTTTCAGTTGTTTCGTGAATCTTTAATATATAGTAACCTACATCTTCATAAAAGGGCTTGTGGAAAATATTTTATGATAAAAACAATTAAGGGTATAGTTTCATGAAGATAAAAAAAGTCTCCTTGTCAGCTAAAATTATATATCTAATGGAAGAATGTCTCATTTTGAAAACAGCATGTTTCATTGGTAACCGTTCTGTTACGTTTCCACTATACCCACGCGGGTAACTTAGTAACAGAAGTAGAATACATTTTCCTCCTTCAACCCCTGGCTGCTCCTAGATGTATGCAAGACACGAATCAATAGGGCGAAACCGTTGGAGCCAATCAAAGTGGGATACGATCCGGAAACCAATTTCCGGAGCGGTCTGCCGCAACAGGAATAAACAACGTGGGTGTGGGGGAGGGGGTACGAATATCTGAGCCTCCTTCACGGCCCGACAAGTTGATGTAACACACAAATTTGAATATTTCTCCATGCTGGTGGAACTAACTGCGAAGAAATGCGCGGAGAACACAGACGTTGTTCTCTAGTAATTTGAGAAAGCTGGTTCAAAAACAATTTCTGCTGCTGTCGAAAACACAACATTTTCTAATAAAAATGTAAAAATTAGAAAGAAAATTTTTTATGCCAAATGTAATTCAATTGATTGCGTACAAATGCGGTGTGTTGTACATGTGGTGTAATTTTCCAGATATAGTCAACCCCTATTTTGAGTGAGGCGGAGTGATAGCCTGAAAGTATAACTTCAGCAGGGCTTCAGAAAAGTTGTGAGTAACCACGAATGTATTATATTTCGAGTATTCTGTAATACAGTTCAAGCTCCATGTGGGTGGGCTCCTTAACGGGAATCAGTCCCCGCCATCTTGGATATATAAACTTTTCCGAGAAAGGTTCTATCACTAAAAGAATTGACAAAATCATTTGCACGGCAGGCCGTTAACAGCTTCTCGATCTTAAAACAAATTGTTACAACTTCCTTGCTTTACAAAAATTTTTAATTGATAATATCCGAGAAGTAGTAAGGGGGTTTTTGTGCGGGTCATTATATAAATGCTAACTAAAGCAGGAAAAAGGCCACTGCTTAAAAAATGGAAGTTGTAATGCTTTCTTGCTTTGTTCGACCCTAATACATATAACCAAACTGCGGCGAAAAATTCTATGAATTCAAGATGGCGGAAATTGATGCCCTTTAATGGCTGAAGACTTGAAGGTTGTCTAAGTTGCAGATTCGTCTCTACTAAAGGCTTTTCAGGGTAGAGTAAGCACTTTTGTAAGACCTGCTTAAGATCTACTTGCGTGCCCAGTCCGTGTAAGTTACTTCCGACATACGTAATATTAACATTGCTACGGGCCTGATCACTGTGTGCCTACGCCGGTCAACTAAAACTGTGAAATTATTGGAAAAGTAAATATCTTTTAATTTTGCTAATTCGTACACTTACGTGCATTAAACATGCAGGAAGAAAAATAAATAATTTTGGTTGTCTTAAACGTTTTGCTAGCAATTTTAATTCTACGTTGAGACAGGGAACTATTTTCTCTCTGTCGTTACCAACTCTACAAAGCGCGTGCCTGTGAGTGTGTGTCCGTTAAAGTACATGCAGGCAGGGGCACTGGCATTTGTTAAAGGTTGATTTCGGAGGTGTTTTCACTTAACCGTGAACATCCTCTAGACGCATGCACATGCTTCTGGTAGATACGCCGGTGCTCTAGAATAGTTGCTCACGTGTTGCTGGACGACGGATAAGGAAGCAGCTCCTCGCCCTGTTTGTGGGAGCGGCAATCAAATTATCCTCTCTCCTTATCATCTGTCGGGCTAGTGCGCAACAAGTCCGCCGTCTACGAGTATCTTCACGCAGACATTAAGTCCCGACGAAATTGAGTGAAAATCCCGGTGCGCAGGAGGTCGCGGTGGTCTAGTGGTCAGACTACTCGCCTACCATCAAAGGCGAACCGGGTTCGATTCCCATGGTATCTCCCCTTTCCCCTCCTGATTTTCGCATGTGGGAATCTTGCCGGACGATGCTGGCTGGTTGGCGGGTTTTCTCGGGGATATCCCGTTTTCTCCCTCTAGCCCACTTCATCGGCTCTCGAGACCTCGGTGTTTAAGAGCCGCCCAAATCGCTTCGTTCGCTCACCCGGTGCGCAGTGCATTCCGCCTATCGCAGCTCCATATTCCGGCCTCTCTCATTGCTCTCTGGTTGCTCGCGCGGCTGTCTTGGACGTCTTCTCTGCACGCGTACCGCGTATTTATCACGCCTGGCGTGCGTCGCGCGTGTTAACGCGCACTACTCTGGGAACTGTCGATTAACGCCACATGGTACGTGCACACATACGTGCATGAGCTTTCGTACGAAAAACGTATTTAATCTTTGCATATAACTAGGGCAGTAATATTTCGCAAAAAGATTTCAAGACAAGATACAATCCAAAGCACTGTAGGGACGTCCAGCTTCTTCGGTTGGCAAAAAAATGTTCTGGCCCGTCTTAACCGTTTGCGCACGAATCACGAAGGTTCAGTGTCGGAGTTACCTAGTCCTGAGTGGCTTGGTCAAAGACGGACACGGCACCAGCAGCCAATGGAGGTATAACTACAGCTGAGGTGTGTATATAGTATTGAAGTCTACTGTGTGCTCCGATTTTTACGCGAAAAATCACTGGCCCTACTCATCAGAGTTCGTATTTACCAACTTTCACTATCGTCGAATGATCTCTACAGGTTACGAAAANGTCACTGGCCCTACTCATCAGAGTTCGTATTTACCAACTTTCACTATCGTCGAATGATCTCTACAGGTTACGAAAATATTTATGGTAGTTAGTCAATTTACATTTCATTTTACTTCAGCGCGATTGGTTGGAGATGTTATTTCGCTTCGCACTTTCCTCAGATCTGACGCGCAGGTGAAAACCGGAAAGATCAAGCAAGGGAATAAAGTAATGTACAAATAATTGACAGACAATGGAATATCTGCACATATATAGACATTAAACTGCGCAAATGACTTGCTATCACAAAAAAAATTACGTTGAAGTGTATTTGGAATGAGGGTTTTGTGTGTGTATGCATACATGCCTATATATTTTTTGTTAACAATATATACACACATGTATGTACACTCGCACTGATAATGCCGTATCGCGTTATTTAAGAATGTTGTAACGGACGTCTCACTCTTTTTCTTGTTTAGATGAAAAATGAGAAATATTTATAGTCTTTCTTAGGTTTGTCGTTTATTCTGACAACTAATTTTGTGAGCATTATGTTTTACGAAATTGACAAAAAGTTATTTCTTCGGTGATTCACCGTGTGTACCGTGTGTCATTCTTTGAATGAAGAACTAATAAAAATAGTAATAAAGGACCAAAATGTTTTTTTTTAACAGTTTATTTACGTTTATCGCGATACCTGATGGTAAAACAGAATTTAGCAATTTTTCTATAATTGCCATTGTTAATTATATTGACTTAAGAAATGTTTACAATCATTATTATTTCTGTAAGACAACCTATAAGTAGTGTAACTCTTCGACTAACGTTCTCATAAAATTCTGTCGATAAGTATAGCTTAGCAGACATTAAACGTTTGCCTTAACAATAGTGTAATTTATTTTCCACATGTGTATATATATATATATATATATATATATATAAACAGGTTTATGTTCTTGGTAGCACTTTGTTTCATTTCCACATGTTCTCCCTGTTAAAATCGAAATAATCTCAATAATTGTATATAATTTCAAAAACCCACATATATATATATATATTTATATATAAACACACACACACTCACACACACATATTTCTCAAAAACATATTTCACACTATCTGTATTGGCGGAACAAACTGTTGGTACAGGAGCCCGTAAATTTATCTGATCCGACGCAAATTACGTGGACCAGTCGATTATGTGGAATTATACGAAACATCAAATGTTCAAATCTTTGAAGCATTGGAGTATTATAGGCTAATTATATACTTACAGCAAATGGGGAAAGGGCAGCAGGCGGGTAATAAACGTTTTTACACCCAGCTTGAACCTTTTTACTAAACTTAATTAAAGAGATAATTTAGCGTCGTTTTCACGCCTGGCTGAGAGACGGTGTTATGAAATTAGACTAGTCCAAGCGGTAAATTCTTGAAAAGAATGTAAATTGTATTCGTATCGTTCTATATCACACGAGAGGAATTATACTCGCACTGAAACCTGAAGGCTGATTTATTAACGGTGCTTAAAAAAATTAAAGTAGTTTTAANCGAGAGGAATTATACTCGCACTGAAACCTGAAGGCTGATTTATTAACGGTGCTTAAAAAAATTAAAGTAGTTTTAAATATTTGAAATATGGATTTTACGAGTTACGTGATGGTTCTGAGAAACAATTCCCTTGTCAAATTTGTATAGCTGTTAAAAACACTATCTACGAAACAGGGTCTGACCTTGGACAGTGAAGCTTGGCTTAAAAGTTTAGGTGTTACATTTATGCGGCGAAATATTGCATGTGATACACAATTATGCAAACATATTATCAATACTTTGGGTTATACTACACCGTCTGCACCAGAGCCGATAATCTCCTGACCAATCGCAACTTCTCGCTACAAAACGAGTACGCGAAGCGCTTACATAAAGCGCAGTGCAAGTTCAAAGATCAGAATGGAAAGTGGAGGGATTTGGGCTGCTCTTAACATCGAGGTCTTGAGAGCCGATGGTGAAGAGAGGTGAGTATGGAGCAGCGTCGGAATGCAAGGACGCAGGGAAACGGGAGATCCCCGAGAAAACCCGTCGACTAGCGGCATNGAGTATGGAGCAGCGTCGGAATGCAAGGACGCAGGGAAACGGGAGATCCCCGAGAAAACCCGTCGACTAGCGGCATAGTCCGGCATGATTCCCGCGTGCGAAAATTCTGGAGTGACCCCACCGGGAATCGAACCTGGTTCGACCTGGTGGGAGGCGAGCAGTCTGACCAATACACCGCCGCGGCCCCTCAAAAATCAGATAAAGAGGAAAAAGGAACACAATTTTCCAAGTGACAGTACAGGTTCTCAGATGACTAGGTAAATTTTCGAGGCGACTGTGAGAACGTAAGAGATATGCTGTCGCATAAACGAGCTGGTTAAAATTCCGTTACGATCTGCTAACCAACAACTCTTGAGAAAGACAGGAAAAAAATTAGACAACTGAGAAAGACAACACATTTTTGGTATTAAAAAGTGATATTACAGTTGTACACGAAAACAGTTTCCTTCAGAAGTAATTTTAGCACAAATTGTTGTTATGTCTACCTTATAAACTGAGGAAGGTCGACTCAATTAGATGACAGGACAATGCGTATTATGATGTTCATATCTGCCAAAGGCCACTACGAATTATTTTCTCTAAAAAATCGTTTTGATAATAGAAAAAAAAAGTTGGCGTTATGTATTTGACTATAGGAAGCGGTAAAAAATATTTATAGTAACGTTAAATTTAATGTTTATTTACTGGGTATGTTTCTAAGCGTTTCAGTTGTTCAGTATTTTTAATTATTTTACGGAGAATGTCATTTTTAATTTAATTTCGAAAGTCGTCATTATTTACCACGAACTCTTCTGTTTCTTTGTTTTCTTAATTTTCACATATAAAAATGAATCAAACAAACACTGTTATTAATTTCCAGCATTTTTGTACTCAGAATTGTAATATTCAATATTATAAAAAAAAAATCATCAAAATTTAACTCAGCATTTGTTATCAGAAACTTCACTTGTTTAATATTATTTTTACGTGTCCTGTTATTTTGGCAGATAAGTTAAAGGTCAAGGAACCTTTTGGTTACAGTGGCCTCTAAATCTCACGAGTTTGTGATAGCTGTTTTATAAATTATTCGTAACGCAGGGGGTGGCGTCACGAGTAATCAATCAGACGATCGTGCCGCCTTTAACAAGGGTTCTGAAATCCGCCGACAACACTGTAGTCGTGGGCACGCACTCTGTCGTTCAAAATTCTCGTTATGGCGTGTACTCGTTATGGCGAAGCCAACCGAACAAACGCTAGTGATTTCCAAATACGGTTTCCTCATTTATGTTCAAGAAAAACTCAGGTATGTGCAATTCGTAAATTTACAAACGCACCAGAGTTAAAAGGGTTAATATCAGCACCGTACAACTGTGTATTTGTTACTAAGCCTTATTCTCCAAATTCCTGCCAGAACGAAGCACATCTGAACAAAAAAAAAACACGAGATTTTCTTTTGTCGATAAAATCTAGTGTTAAACCAAACTAATATTTTCAGTGCTGCAAAAGAATTCGGTTTTCAATAAAATAACTTTTTTTTATAGAACTGTCGAAAATTGTTTATCGCTATTTAAGGTACGTTCACGTCGGAAACAGTGACAAGTAAAACGTAGCACCGAATTTAAACAGCATATCCGCGGCCGAGTCGTTACCACGTTAAGCACGGGTCTGTTCTGACTGACTTCGGTATCTCGTGTCGCGCAAGAGAACCAACAGTCACGACTCGAGCTAGTTCGGACGTGCATGCATGCGTCACATCCGTCCCAGAAAGCCCTTACGTGCGTTCATACGTAGTGTAGGNGAGTATGGAGCAGCGTCGGAATGCAAGGACGCAGGGAAACGGGAGATCCCCGAGAAAACCCGTCGACTAGCGGCATCGTCCGGCACGATTCTTGCGTGCAAAAATTCTGGAGTGACCCCACCGGGAATCGAACCCGTTTCGGCCAGGTGGGAGGCGAGCAGTCTGACCACCACACCACCGCGGCCCCTCAAAAATCAGATAAAGAGGAAAAAGGAACACAATTTTTCAAGTGACAGTACAGGTTCTCAGATGACTAGGTAAATTTTCGAGGCGATTGTGAGAACGTAAGAGATATGCTGTCGCATAAACGAGCTGGTTAAAATTCCGTTCCGATCTGCTAACCAACAACTCTTGAGAAAGACAGGAAAAAAATTAGACAACTGAGAAAGACAACACATTTTGGTAATAAAAAGTGATATTGCAGTTGTACACGAAAACAGTTTCCTTCAGAAGTAATTATAGCACAAATTGTTGTTATGTCTACCTTATAAACTGAGAAAGGTCGACTCAATTAGATGACAGGACAATGCGTAGTATGATGTTCATATCTGCCAAAGGTCACTGCGAATTATTTTCTCTAAAAAAACGTTTTGATACTAAAAAAAAAAAAAGTGGGCGTTATGTATTTGGCTATAGGAAGCGGTAAAAAATATTTGTAGTAACGAACAATTTGATGTTTATTTACTGAGTATGTTTCTAAGCGTTTCAGTTGTTCAGTATTTTTAATTATTTTACGAAGAATTTCATTTTTAATTTAATTTCAAAAGTCGTTATTATTTACTACGAACTCTTCGGTTTCTTTGTTTTCTTAAGTTTTACATATAAAAATGAATTAAACTAACACTGTTATTAATTTCCAGCATTTTTGTACTCAGAATTGTAATATTCAATATTATAAAAAAAAATCATCAAAATTTAACTCAGCATTTGTTATCAGAAACTTCACTTGTTTAATATTATTTTTACGTGTCCTGTTATTTTGGCAGATAAGTTAAAGGTCAAGGAACCTTTTGGTTACAGTGGCCTCTAAATCTCACGAGTTTGTGATAGCTGTTTTATAAATTATTCGTAACGCAGGGGGTGGCGTCACGAGTAATCAATCAGACGATCGTGCCGCCTTTAACAAGGGTTCTGAAATCCGCCGACAACACTGTAGTCGTGGGCACGCACTCTGTCGTTCAAAATTCTCGTTATGGCATGTACTCGTTATGGCGAAGCCAACCGAACAAACGCTAGTGATTTCCAAATACGGTTTCCTCATTTATGTTCAAGAAAAACTCAGGTATGTGCAAATCGTAAATTTACAAACGCGCCAGAGTTGAAAGGGTTAATTTAATTAGTACCGCACGACTGTGTATTTGGTACTAAGCCTTATTTTCCAAATTCCTGCCAGAACGAAGCACATTTTAACAAAAAAAAACACGAGATTTTCTTCTGTCGATAAAATCTAGTGTTAAATCAAACTATCATTTTCAGTGCGACAAAAGAATTCGGTTTTCAATCAAATAACTTTTTTTTGACAGTAATATTGAAAATAGTTTATCGCTATTTAACGGCACGTTCACGTTAGCAACAGTGACAAGTAAACGTAGCACCTAATTGAAACAGCATGTCCGCGACCTAGTCGTTACTACGCTAAGCACGGGTCTGTTCTGACTGACTTCGGTATTTCGTGTCGCGCTAGAGAACCAACAGTCGCGACTCGAGCTAGTTCGGACGTGCGTGCATGCGTCACAACCGTCCCAGAAAGCCCTTAACGCACGCTCGTACGCAGTGTAGGATGAGTGGGTGAAGTGATCTGGGTGGCTCTTAACATCGAGGTCTTGAGAGCCGACGAGGGCGAAGCGAGGCGAGCATGGAAANATATTTCTGGAATTAAAAAAAAAACGATGATGAAGGTTAATGGTTGTAAGCTTCTTTGTTTGCATATAAATATGTTCGTCGCCCCCCGCAGCGGTTATTTCCTTCTCTCGTGGGCATGGTGTTGATAAACGTGCGCCGCTGCAGCTAATTGTAAGTCCATGTTTGTCGCCCACACAGAAATGGGAAGCGTAACACCTCGTTACGTTCTGTTGACACAGTACGCCATACAAAAGGGGGTCATAAACGCCTGGCTGAAACGGCGTAACATGATAACCGTTACAAACTATGTTACGTGGTGCGGTTACTAACGTGTACGCAACATAAGAGAAACGTTTCGTATTTATTTTAGTTTTAATTGTATTTTAGTGAAATTGATTTTGTGCCGGAGGGCTACTATACGATTTAGTTGCCGTCGCAATATTTCAATAATGCCTTTCTTTGTGTATAGAACAGTGTTTCTCAATGACTTCTCACCAAGGGGCACAATAATACTTTTTTAATAGGGCCAGGTGACGTGAAAATTTAATTTAACAAACTCACATTTACTCGAAATGAAAACTAATTCCCCGGTATGTATAATGATAATTTTTTTACAATGAACACTCGCTGATTGAAAGTACATAACCACCGACAATTTACTGTGGTCCTACCCAAATTTCTATATAAATAATGCTAAAAATGTCATTTTATTGTCAAACTTAAAATAATATTATTTTTATTTTTATATGTTGAACAAAATGCTCGTGTATTATCCTTTTGCCATGTTTCGTTATACGAACTCATGAATACAGTACGCGCCATGCGAGCACGACTGTTCGTCTTTGCGATGTTATCTTCGCTCTTCCTTCTCCCGTCACGCCCAGCACAAAGTTATCAGGTTCGGGGTGTAAAGCAGCGTTGTTGGGTGAGGCAGGTTGTTTTTGAACAACGGGAAAAATCAGGCATGTTATGTGCACCCATTTTTCCTTAGGTGATTTTTGCAGGCGTTCAAGTGCCAAAAATTACTTTCTATATCTTACGGGTAGTTTATAATTCTGCGTTATTAGATCAAACAGAAGTATGATGAAAGTGTAAGAAAACATGGAAAATTAACTTACTAAATGAATTACGGAAGTTATGGGAATTTCAGATTTATATGTTATGTCATACAAATTTCAAAATCTTGTTCAGTTAACGCAGTTCATTACAGTTCAAATTAATTTTTGGTGTAATTGTAATAAGATAAATATAGGCCATGGAAATACTTTAAGTGGTTCGACCACAATTTTATTTTACGTTTTACGATAAAATTCTAATCCAAAATAACCAGAAATTCAACCCAAATTGCAGGAGAACAAAATTCCCAACTTTCAAGAAATTTCTTAGTGGCGTTCCTAAAACTCCAAGAAACACTTCAGTTAAAATCAAGCATTGTGCTCGTTTAACATTTAAAATTTGTTCGGCACAAAATTTAATGTTAAAGTAATTTTAAGTATATTAAAAAATCTATTAAAAGTTCTTTTCAAACTGATTTTACTTTTTATTAAATTGTTATGGATGTTATATCCAAAAACCGTAAAATATATTTAAAACACAGAAAAAAATTTTAAGTCTTGAAGAACGTTAAGGGAGCGCAACCAAAAACAGAGTTCTTAAATCATTTTGTAAAAAAATTTCATAAAATACTTGTAATTAAGTAACAAGTAAATGTACAGTCATTTGTATAATGCAGATCTTACACCTCTGAAAACGCGGTTGTTAAAATCATCCTCCTTCATTAAGTAAATGGGGCTTACCAATCTATATGGTTACATGAAACTTTATGGTTAGATGCAGCTGGAAACGTTACGTTAAAATAAATTACGAATCAGCACGTCTAAATTAACAGAAGAAGTCTTCTTGCCGTAACACTTACAGATGAACCGTTTTCGAGAAACCCATGAGGAAATTTCGTTAACAGATGGTAAGGTCCTTAAAGGTAGGCAACACACAAACAGGATTTGTAAGTTAATTATACGCAAGTGTAAAACGAATATCACTAACTGTACTTTATATGTGCATACAGTAGTGCGTCAGGTGTGAGTCAGGTTGAGTTGCATTGACGAATGATTATGGCACGTTTATGTACTGTGCAGCACAAAATGGGCGCACTAGTAAAGAAGTGGTAGTGTACTTTGACTGCAAAATTAACACATGTAGTAAACAAATGTTTTGAAATATTACAAACTTCTGTATTTACAAAAGACGTGCAGTAATAATCCTGTTTACAGGAACTGTTTGAAGGACCCATTAATGTCTTATATGCAAGCACCCGGTGTTGCCTACATTTCAGGCCACTCACTGTCTCTTTTGAAATGTCTNTATATGCAAGCACCCGGTGTTGCCTACATTTCAGGCCACTCACTGTCTCTTTTGAAATGTCTGCCATGATTTCTTGAAAACGGTTTACCTGTAAGTGCTCGACAAGACGAACTTATCTGTTAAGTTATATATATTATGATTCATAATTCCTCTTATATCTTACAGCTTAGTGCTTAAAATTTTAATGCAAACGTAGGGTATAATGAAGGAGGGTGATGTTATCAGTCGCGTTTTCACAGTTGTGTAATCTCCGTTATACGGATCACTTTTCACCGNAAACTCCTGTATTTACAAAAGACGTGCAGTAATAATCCTGTTTACAGGAACTGTTTGAAGGACCCATTAATGTCTTCTATGCAAGCACCCGGTGTTGCCTACATTTCAGGCCACTCACTGTCTCTTTTGAAATGTCTGCCATGATTTCTTGAAAACGGTTCACCTGTAAGTGCTCGACAAGACGAACTTATCTGTTAAGTTATATATATTATGATTCATAATTCCTCTTATATCTTACAGCTTAGTGCTTAAAATTTTAATGCAAACGTATGGTGGCAACCCCCATCTATGTAATGAAGGAGGGTGATGTTATCAGTCGCGTTTTCACAGTTGTGTAATCTCCGTTATACGGATCACTTTTCACCGATTTGTTACTTAATCGCAAGTATTTTCTAATATTTTCAAATAAAAGCATTTACTAACTCAAATATTGGGGGGGCGCGTAGCTCCCTTACTAAAATCCCTTAGGGGTAAAGTGGTACATAACTTTTCGTCTTGTATTTTCGTCAGGAATGACCTGCCAGAGCTCGTAGGTGTTGTTCGAAAATCTCTCATGTATATACTTTTTGTGTTTTCGAGCCAGACTGAAAACGTTAGCGGGCCGCACGTGAACCACTGCCACAGTTCGAGTTGAGTTGAGAGATTTGGGCGACTCTTAACAACAAGGTCTTGAGAGCCGATGACGGTGAAAGAAGGCGAGACTGGAGCAGCGCCGTTATGCAAGGGCGGGGGGAAACGGGAGATACCCGAGAAAACCCGCCAACCAGCGGCAACTTTCGGCACGATTACCACTTGCGAAAATCCGGGAGTGGCCCGGCCGGAGATCGAACCCGGTTCGCCTTGGTGGTAGGCGAACATACTAACCGCTCAGCCACCGTGGCCCCCACTGCTGTAGAGAATAAAAACTTTATGTAAATTACTACTCATTTTTAGTAACTTAGTATAAGAGGAAGGGGTGTTAAGATAAGGGTGCAATTCAATGATAGGTTAATTTTTTTGATGTGCATACACAATCACAGGAGATAACTAGAGACGGATGAGACGAATTAGCTACTCGTTTGAAGTTGCCGAACAAGACTCGTGCCTTCAATGGAAGGGGGGCAGAGGTCCCCTACTCTGACCACACTGGCGTTGTCCATACGCGGCTACGACTGCAGGCGGTGCCAGACCCGGTAGACGTTCGGAGCGCAAGAAGCGTGCCCCACATTTGCCACCGCCGCGTGGTGTCAGAGCGGCAGTGCGCGGAGTGACGTAACCGCCAGAGGGATGGGAGCGGTCGTGGACGGGTTCGAGTGCTATCGCCGCGGCCGGCCGGACCTGACCCACTGCGGACAACCTGTCGACGGAGTCGGGGGGCGACGGCCCCCCTTCTCTCCCCGCACCGCCTCACCCCCTCCGTAAGCACCGCGCCCAACGTCGCGTGTTGAAGGGGTTTACGCGATGGAAAAAAAAACTCGTAAGCTCTTTTGAAATCAAACTTTGATGTATATATATAACTGTTCCTACCTGCATATATTTTAAGGCCCCCGCCTACCCGACGCTTGAACTGCGTTGCAGTGTGTTTTAAATACACGTTTTTAAACGTTACCGTTAAACGTGCGTCCAACCTGCTCATGTACGTCGAGGATTGTTGAGTGTTTTCAAGACGTCACGGACATTATAAACACAATTTCATAGCACTCCGGAAAGGCTAAAAACTGCTTCTGTTTTCAAAGCGCTGTATCTCGAAATAAATGAGTCGGATACAAACAAAATTTCTCGAGGGCCCTGCGTTCAGCCTTCGTGCAGAATTTCCATCAATAAAACTATAGGGTCACCGTTGGGGAAGTCTCACAGGCACACGCATCGTGACGGAGAACACCTCACGACAGTTCAGAGACATGAGCTTAGGGGCGACGGGGCACTCGATGCGCGCGGCAGCGTCACCCTTACCGCTCCCGCGCTTCTCGGCCATCAAACGCGGTAGAAAGCTCTAGGTAGGCGGGGGCCTTAACGGACAGGCCGACCAGCATGCGCCCAGTAAGGCTGGCGAAGACGGAGGGAAAGTAGTTCCATGTCGTAGCATTCAATTAGAAATATTAAGGACAACATTCATGAATACTAAAATTATTTATTTTCCTTTCTGTTTTTTTTTTTAATGTAGATAAGTGTAAGAATTAGCAAATTTTTATAATATTTTCTTTTCTACTACTTTCGAAATTTTACTTGGCTGAGACGTGTATAAATTAACGGTAGAAAAATACACACTGTGCATACAAGTAGGCCCATGTCTTTTGAAGGGCTTTCAGAAGTTCTCATTTTACGGAGAATAGTCTTTAGTAAGTAGTTGGCATTTAGCAAGCCAGAAGTAGGTTCCCAAAACACAGCTGACACGATACCGTTTACAGAAAGACGCCAATCCAGCTCTTCAGGGGCACTAAACAACCCGCAATGACCCCATTTAATAAAGGGTAGTCTTTGTTTTTGATCAAGCAGCTAATGTAGCACTATGCTAGAATTAATGTTTTGTTTAATTATTCGCGTAGTCTCATCAGTTCGAAATGCGTTCTTCAAAATCAGCCGTAAGTGACGGTTCCATCGCATACTTGAGAAATAAGGGCAATTTATAAAATGTACGACAAATATATTATTATGCACGATTTAAAACCAGAGCGAGTAAATATTTATAGTTATAAAATAAGTTCAGAGATCTTACTTCTTCTGTTGCTTTAGCCATAACGAAATAAACATTGAAGTAAATTGCGTAATTGCGAGTTGCGTAGTGGGCCTGAAACGCTAAAATGGTCTCTCTAATTCTACCAAAAGAAACGCATCTGAGTGTGTGCTTATTAGATCAAAATGGAAAAATTGTTTATATATTCGTATTTTTATTTCTGGCGATTTTTTTAAGCAGGTCAGTATCAATTAATGTTGTAGTGCATAACTCAAAATAAAAATTTTAAACTGTATTAAATTAAATATACGCTTCTCGGTGATTGGCTAAACTTATGTCTTCTAAAATATTTTCNTTAACATTGAAGTAAATTGCGTAATTGCGAGTTGCGTAGTGGGCCTGAAACGCTAGAATGGTCTCTCTAATTCTACCAAAAGAAACGCATCTGAGTGTGTGCTTATTAGATCAAAATGGAAAAATTGTTTANAAATGGTCTCTCTAATTCTACCAAAAGAAACGCATCTGAGTGTGTGCTTATTAGATCAAAATGGAAAAATTGTTTATATATTCGTATTTTTATTTCTGGCGATTTTTTTAAGCAGGTCAGTATCAATTAATGTTGTAGTGCATAACTCAAAATAAAAATTTTAAACTGTATTAAATTAAATATACGCTTCTCGGTGATTGGCTAAACTTATGTCTTCTAAAATATTTTCACTACTCTAAGCAGTAACAACTGCATTGTGTTGCACTAGGCCAATGGGTAGGAAAAATATCTACTTCTTAGATCTTACTGCCTATGATTTTTGTTGTGTAAACCCCTATAAGTCTGCCATGTCGAAATTCCCATTTATTTGTTATAACAGTCTCTCCAATCAAATTACGAAATTGTTATATAATAGTGGGTTTACATTTCACAAATAGGGCTACCTGAAAATGTAGTTGATAAAATATATAAACACATTACCTGGTAATTGTAAAAAGGCCAAGAATTAATTGATAATTTAAAAACGATGCTGCACTAATTACGTTTTAATTACTTGACAAAAGTTCAGAATTGATGGGTTTTCTACCACGTAATGTACACTGAAGAGCCAAAAAAACTGGTACACTTGCCTAATATCGTGTATGGCCCCCGCGAGCACGCAAAAGTGCCACAAGATGACGT
>NQII01001433.1:143729-189409 GCA_002778355.1 Clitarchus hookeri | reverse complement strand
CAAATCCAATCTGCGCCAATTTGAGAAAGGGTTGCACGCCTGTCACGTTTAATGATTCTCGTCAGTCGTCGTTTGTCCCGTTCTTTCACGATATTTTTCCGGCCGCAGAAATGTCGAAGACGTGATGTTTTACCGGATTCCCAATATTCACGGTACACTCGTGAAATGGTCGCACGCGAACATCCAAATGTCATCGCTACCTCGGAGATGCTATGTCCCATCTCTCGTGCGCTGACTATAACACCACGTTCAAACTCACTTAAATCATGATAACAAGCCATTGTAGCAGCAGTAAACCGATATAGCTGCCGACCGCATCGCGTTACTATGATTGGTTCCATGCCTCTGTTATTTGCACACGCACGCCTATACCAGTTTTTTTGGCTCTTCAGTGTACATCGCAAGTGAGGTACGAGTCTGGTTTTCAAAAATGAGTACACCCTAAACAAGCGAAAGAAGCTGAAAACCTGTAATTCAACATGGCTCGTGAGGTCGCTGCGTTGGAGAGTTCACGCGCGCACCACCACCCGGGTGGTTGTGAAAGGTTTTTGGCGATCCTTTGGAAAGGGTGGGGAGGAAGGAACGCTGTCACCTCCTCCATTCCCCCAGTTGCGTGTGGTCCAGGCCTATGTCGGCCAACTGGCCAGTCCGCCCTGCCCGGCGACCTTTGAAAGACGACGCGGGCCACCGACTGTCTCACCTGCTTTGCGCTTCCCCTACTCCAGCCGCGACATCGCCTGCTGCGAGTCGAACCAGATTCAAGTGCGGGTTTTACGTCCCGCGTTCAAGCGCACGCAGGCAACATGCGGGCATTTCCTGCGTGACGTGGTGAGGATTCCTGACTAGTTAAAGCGGGGATTGGTACACAACAATCGACTCCGGCAGGTGATGTGATGTGAAATATCACCAGATCTGCCTGCTGGTATGAGCGACCAGCAAAAACGCTGCCATCATGTTTATAAATTTAGTAATATAAAATAATGTAGTACATAATCATAGAATAAATTTTACGTCTTTAAATTCGTTTTATTCCAAAACACTGTTTAACATTTTGTGCTATAACTAATATTGTATACCTTACAAAATTATTTTTTTTTTGCTGGAACTTCGTTACTAGAGTTTGGGTAAAGCACGGATTTCATTTTCAAGAATTTTCCCTGCGATTTTAATAATTGTTATAAGTCAACATCTCTATTTTATACAATGCAGGAATACCAGTTCTGCTGGGCTCAGTATTTACATATATTGTCCTGCTAATCGAAACTATACTTTACAAGGCCTACTGAACTAAACGACGTTAATGATTGACTGGATACCAGCAGAGTTGACTGTACACCTGTGAAAGCTGCCATTTACATGTTATGAGAATTAAGAGCAAAGATTCACGGTACAAACAGTATATTTCTATGTTTTAAATTCCTGTCATTTATACTATTCCCTCCTCACAGGGACAAATGAAATAACATTTAAGTATTCTTGAGTGTTTTAGATTTTAGAATTTCAAGAAAAAAATTTTTAAACCAGCACAATTAGAAGTACGTTCTAACAGAATCAACTAAGTGGAAATGACGATGAGGAAACTCTACTTGACTCATTTTTCCTTAATTATTACACGTGATGGTATTTCATTTGCAAAGCCATATCCATATCAATTTCATAAATGTCAGAATGAGCTTATATATGGAACTCGTACAGGTTTAGCTGTTCTTGCGATGCTCGAAC
Organism: Clitarchus hookeri; assembly: GCA_002778355.1. Lineage (NCBI taxonomy): Eukaryota > Metazoa > Arthropoda > Insecta > Phasmatodea > Phasmatidae > Clitarchus > Clitarchus hookeri. The sequence continues at coordinate 187,687 of NQII01001433.1, read as the reverse complement.
GTACAAAAACACTGACACCACTGCAACTCCAGATCACGTATCGATGTTTCGAGGATCAAAATTAGTTGCGTGATATTTGCTTAACTGCCCATTTTGTAGTACCCACTTATTAATTATGTGGTAATCGAAACACAAAAAAATGTACCTTTCTTTTTTCGCCTACAGGCGTCGTTAATGTTCAATGAAGTGCACTTTCACTCCTAGTTCCAATGTTGCAGTAAATTAAAATAGCAAATGCCATAAAAAATCCTAACATGGAAATGAAAAGACTTCATACAAATGTTGCGTGGTGTTTCGACCTCGTCATCAGTTAAAATAATAAAAGTTGTATCTGTTAAATTATTGCGATTTTTATCTGCATTACATACTTATATATAAAGTTATTGGCTTAGTTTTTTGTCGTCTGTAGCTCTAGTTTTCCTCCTAGCCCTGCTTGCTTCGATTTCCTTGTTGAAATTATCGTCCTATTCCACTTTATTCTCGAAACAAGACAATAGAAAGAGTCTAATGAAATTACGAAGGTAATTGTATTACAAGATTTCCAACCAATATCGGGGGCCACGGTGGCTGAGCGGTTAGCCTGCTCGCCTCCCACCAAGGCGAACCGGGCTCAATCCCCAGCCGGTTCACTCCGGGACTTTCGCCAGTGGGTATCGTGCCGGACGATGCTGCTGGTCAGCAGGTTTACTCAGGTATCTCCCGTTTCCCTCGCCCTTTCATTCCGGCGCTGCTCCATACTCACCTCAATTCACCCTAATCGGCTCTCAAGGGCTCGTTGTTAAGAGCTGCCGAAATCTCTTCACTCACTCACTGACTCCAATCAATTTCGTATCTCCATCTTTCTCAGTTTTAATTAAATTCAACAACACAATTGTCGTTCCCCGGAGTTTCTAGGGTTCACATTTAATTTTAATGGAAGTTTATTAAAACCCTTTCATTCCCAGATTGAAGTATATGGCACGTTGCACTGTGTTGTAAAGTTGGCTTCAATTTTGCTTTTCGGCATTGTACATGCGAGAAAAGGATTCCACTAGGGAAGTCCCTTGCATGTGGGAGAGATCATTCATTTCTGAGACTATATACCCACATTAACAGCTGCTGCTAGTAACATGAAACAGAAACTCATTTTTACTGTTCCCGACATATGGCAGGGAGTTATACGGATACTAATACAGTTCTGAACAAAACACTTCGCTTGTTGCAACACTTTCAATTACGCATACGCAATAAATTAACCTTTAAGTACACTCTAAACTTAAAACAGTGAGAATTGAGCCAAATAATGGAAAACAGTGAAAATCAAGCAGCTTATAATCAGTGCCCGATAACTTAATAAAGTGGCTGAATGTCACTGGTTTATTTGCGATTCCAATTGAAAGTCAAGAATTCCACTGCTACTAAATAATTAACCAAACACGCCATATGTGGTTTTCTTCAAAGGTTTGATTCAAAAAGTGTGAAGAAACCGCGAAAGTACTACAGTTTATCTTGTGGTTTGCCGATCAATTTATCTATCTGGCATAAAATCAGTGGCATTGGCAAGAAAAAAGGAAAACATCTTAGTGCCACATAACACAGCTATACTTTAATCAGTGACTCAAACTTAGGACCCTTCGTCCTGCAAGCTGGCATCCCAACCAGTTACAAAACAAAGGTCGCATGAATGTACACTTTATACTCAAACAATTAGGCATAGATTAGTTAAATAAACCGTTATTGATTTTATATTTCGGAATTTCAGGCACACCGAAACCTTTCCACAGGCACGAACGCCCTTTCGCCACACGAGCAAAAACTTTCCAAGCTGTTGGAAAGTGACAGAATTCTTTTTCAGGATCGTAATTGAAATTCTGTGACTTCCACTCCTTGGTCATGACAAATTGAGAACTTCTGCGATGCCAGATATTAATAACAGTGACGGCTAACGAAGCTAACAGCTTAGTTACATTAGCAATAAATAAATTATTTTAACAGTAATATCCTCTCTTTACAGCGGACACCATAAATCGGCCTATTTTACCATATGCGCGCGACTGTGTACAAAAGCAACAGAAGAATGAAGAAGCTACTACAGACTGGCAATTTGTAAATACGAGAGCGAAATTTTCGACAAATCAGCGGAGATCGGCGATAATTAACAAAAATTCACACACTTAAATAGTTGGAAAAAATTAATTGGTCCTAGTTGAGTTGAGTTGAATCGAGATATGTGGGGGGCTCTTAGCAACGTGGTCAGACAACTCGCCTCCCACCAAGACAAACCGGGTTCGATTCCCGGCGGGGTCGCTCCCGGATTTTCGCATTTGGGAATCGCGCCGGACGATGCCGATGGTAGGAGGGTTTTTTTCTCGAGGATATCCCGTTTACTCCGCCCTTACATTCCAGCGCTGCTCCATGCTCACCTCGTTTCACCCTCATCGACACTCAAGACCTCGATGTTAAGAGCCGTTGAAATTTCTCCACTCCATTTGGAAATCAGTGAAAGCACATGATGAAAGTTACAGTAAAAAGCGACAACACTTAACCAAATGAAAATAATTCACACAGTGGGAACCATGTTCCGTCTAGGCTGGTGCCGGCACAGATCGTGAATGAGTACACGCGAACTGCACAACTGACACGCATTTTTGTATTTAGGAACCCTTTTAGACGGACAAAATGAACTTAATGGGGTCTTGGACTAGGAAGGGTTTCTTTCTTCCCACTGAAGCTCAGCACCGTGTATGGCCTCCATTTGCACTGCACGGGTCCCTAGCACGCCATGGCATGCTTGTAATCAATACGTTGATGTCATCTTCCAGAAGAAGGTCCCATTCCATCTGGGCGTCTCGTATGAGATCTGGAAGTGCTTCTGGGGGTTGTGGACGCCTTAAAGAAACGCAGACCACATCGTGGACACCGCCAGCCGTTGGGAAAAGGCCGCCATCTTTCTGACGTCCCCGTGAACTGGAAACCTTGTACCAAATACACACGAGCAGGCCTGCACAACGTAGTTTTTTTTTGCGGGACGAATACAACTTGGGGGGCCGCCTTGACGGAAGGCCACACTTGACATCCCACAGGACCTTGAACCATGGACTGCTCCACTTCAGCTGTAATTAAGTAATCGTGGAGGACCATGATACGTATACTGAGATAATTTAAAAAATTATATATTCAAAACAAACGCTACAGTGCATCAAGACGGCCTTGAACACCGAGGTGTACCACTGTACCAAGCCCCACTGCGCCGCTTGAAGCATACCTTATGAAGTTTTCTGGTTTGTTNCCGCTTGAAGCATACCTCATGAAGTTTTCTGGTTTGTTGAAAAAACAAATAATTGCCACAGAAACAGCGTGACTGCAGAAACTATGTATTTTAGGGTCAAAAGAATATTTACGTTACAAATCTATAANCTGCTTGAAGCATACCTTATGAAGTTTTCTGGTTTGTTGAAAAAAAAAATGATTGCCACAGAAACAGCGTGACTGCAGAAACTATGTATTTTAGGGTCAAAAGAATATTTACGTTACAAATCTATAATTTATTTTTTTTTTTCGTATCTAGGCAGTTGGGTCGAACACTACTCGTAGGTGAGCCGTATAATGTGAGCGCCAACCACCGCCTGCTACGGGAATATAACAATAGGTAAACACTGCTCACGGTTAATTGAGAACTTTTTTTTAATAAACCTCGTGAAAGAATATCACTGCTTCAACCTGCATATAAACTGAAGAGCCAAAAAAACTGGTANTTTATAATTAATTTTTTTTCGTATCTAGGCAGTTGGGTCGAACACTACTCGTAGGTGAGCCGTATAATGCGAGCGCCAACCACCGCCTGCTACGGGAATATAACAATAGGTAAAGACTGCTCACGGTTAATTGAGAAATTTTTTTTAATAAACCTCGTGAAAGAATATCACTGCTTCAACCTGCATATAAACTGAAGAGCCAAAAAAACTGGTACACCTGCCTAATATCGTGTAGGCGCGTTTAGGGCAAGCGAAGTGTATGGCAAATGTCTGTTTGTGTGAGTTATGCGAGAAAAGGGTTTTAGGGAAAACGCCTTTAGGGAAAACGACACACACCCGCAAGAATGGGCTACGAAAATATGGCGTTCGTGATTTAGACAAACTTTGAAAACAACTAGGACATCGTCTTAGCTTCAAAAAACGAGATGTCTATGGGACATGTAGACAGGTTTTTCGTGTGCAGGGAATAAATCGTATGCAATAAACTTAATGGTAAACATTTTGTATTTCGTACGTGCATTTTTTACACCTCTGAGAATTTTTACGGATTAAAAAATAAATAATTTTAGCCTAACGTTTATTAAATCTTCGTCCTAATAATATACGGTAGGAAGTTTTATATATGCGGTGCATGAATTAAAAACGTGGGCAGACGACATCGCGAAAATAAAAACAAATCCATGAAAATCAAAGATTACAGCGAGATCACATGGTGCAGATTCACAGATCACGTACCACGTAAAAGCTAGACATTGGCAAGCTTTCCCATCAAGTGAACGATACGTGAAATGATCGTAATAGGTCTCCTTGGGACACATTAGTCAAGGTGTGGCCGGCTTACGTAAACGTGTTGCTCGGTACATTTTTACTAGAAACCTGAAGACATCGTCATCCTGGTCTTAAGGCTGTTGCCTGGTTGAGAATTTGGCAAGTATAGCAAAATACATGTTAGTGAAATTTGTTTTTTTTTTCGTAGACAATTTTGAAGATATAAACATGAAACAAAGCCTAAGCGTGAGAAATCGTACTCTCAATCTCTGTATCGATGCAAATATAACAATTTTTTCAGTAATTTCTTATTTAATTATTAAATTCTCTGATCTTTCTAGGAAACAGACTATACTCACATTATTTTACAGAAGGCTTTGGTAACAACGAAGGACGTATTTTACCGCTCAAAAAAGTTCCCGGTGGTATGTATATATCTATCATCAACAGGACCACAAAAAAACCGAAATTTCATTGACATGTATTTCCCTTTACGAAATTTTCAGTGAGGGAACAGCCTTTAAGCGGACGTTCTCGGAGGCCGCAGAGAGCCAGCTGGGGATCACGAGTCTCTGCGTTGTGGTTTGCCTACCTGGTAGGCAACACGCGTTCTGTTTTTAATGTTCAACGTGAATTATCTCAAAAATGGTTCACATGAGAGTGTTCCAACAATATGACCTTATTTTTTTGTTAAATCAATTGTGCTAATTCATAGGATGTATTTAAAAATTGCTTAGAGCGTAGTGTTATAAAGTTTGATGCAAACGTAGGGTGCCAACAGCCATTTCCAAAAGAAAGGGAGATGATTTACCCGGCCGCGTTTATAGAGGTGTAAGATCTCGTTTGTAAAAAAAAACACCATTCACTGATTTGTCGCCTAATGACGAGTGGTTTATGATGTTTCCAACTAAACGCAATTTAAATCTCAAATTTTGGGGGCCCATAGCTTTCTTAATAATAACTTTAGGAATGAGTTGTTCATACATTTTCGTATTTTATTTTCGAAAGGAATTGCCTGGCGATGTATATCCCCCATGTTTTAGAAACACGTGGTATAACTCACACCGTTCACAACTTTGCACGGCCGCGGAAAACACGCGCTGCTGCCACAACGACAAATGAAACTCGCGTAGAAAGCGTAAAGTATATAAGAAACGAACAAGGCCGTCGGAATTCACAAACTAACACTTTGCCAGGAAAGGAACAAGGGGTCATCATTACAAACGAATGGTTCAAGGGCTAGTGTGCGAGCGAACGTGGTACTGAATTTCAACACAGCCATGGTTCGAATTGTTGAACCGGTGGCAGGGCGCTGTTTTCGGGTTTTTCTTGGGGTCTATGCCCGTGTGTTAAAAAAAATATATTCCGAAAGTATGCCTGTACCCAAATAATTGCCGACCTAACACCACAGTGCAGGCAAGACAAGGCAACTACGAACTCCTAATTACGTCACAATTTTAATTCCACCACAATCTGACAAAGTCAATAATTGCGACATAAACACGAGTTCTCAGTTCAGCAGTTGTGTCTGTACTGTTGAGTAAGGTCAGTAAATAGTTGGGTATTGGGGCACTTTCAGATATTTTTAAAATACATAAACAAGCAATAAAAACCGGTAATACAATATTGCGAGGGAAGGTTCTCCATAAGTCGGTGTTGTATTGGTTACAATTTACAAACTTTCCAACCAGTCATGGAGACTAGCGTGTTATAGAACCGTTGTGTCTATCTAAAATATTATAGTGTTGTCAGAAAGTGAGCAGTTTAAACTCGTATCTGATGATCACATAGTATTAAATTTACTTTAACTTTACTGAAACTCGGTTGTATTCATCAAAGGGATCTGTCGCCGATCTGTCGAGCCTCAGAAGTCCGCAAGATGTGATCGGATTACATACTTAATAAAAGTTATGTATTGTACACGTAAATCACATTTGCCATGCAACAGTGAGCAATGTTGCAGTTATACAATTACAAAACGAACCGCAGCATTTTGTTATTTCCAGGGTCAACAATTTAAACTGAAGTCCTTGGCACGTGCCCAAGCGTTTGCTGTGAATTAACGACGGCTATAAAACACAACTCTTGGCGAGGACTTAGAGACGGTATCACAACGAACTTGTCCGCAGATTTTTGCCCCGTTTCGCTTGGCAGTTCACTGAACATGGCGGTTCAATATATCTCCGTGTATTTTATCCATGCACAATAAACCCAGCGAAATTCAGATACTCAAATCAGTGAACATGGCTGCACTTAGAATCAGTGAAAAACCACTAATTGTTTCAATTAAACAAATTTACTGATTGAATAAGTTACGTGAAACAATTTTCCTGGTTGAATAAGTGACGGCCAACTGCGTGCGGTGAATTAATTATTGTTTTCATCGAATTCATCCAAATAATTATGAGAAATATACATATTTCCGATATTTACTATTAATATTTCGCAATTTATTGTAATTGGAATTGAAGAGGAAAATATGTTTCTTATATTTCCTCAATGAATTTATATAGTTGTAAATTGAATGCCCTTTCTTTTCGTTTTATGTTTAATTGGTAACGATTGGATTGTTAAAAAAAATAGTACGTATGAATTCACTCACTTCGCCACATTAAATGCAGTTTAAACCTTCAAACAGAGCGCCGAGATGATTACGTGAAAACGAAATGACAATCGTAGAAACGAAATGAAAGACTGAATGTTCAAGTTACCTTGTAAAATGGTGTTACGAAAGACGAAACTCACATTTTAGAAAGTATTTTTTAATTGGCTTCATTAATTTATGCGCTATTATTTCACTTGACACGCGTAATTTAACGGCCATTTTTACACGTTATTTAATTGATCAATCAGTCTAAAAAAACTAATCACTGAAAAACAGTGAATAAAACGGCTGATGAATCAGTGGAAAATTTCACTGAATTAATAAGTGAAGGAAAACTGGCATTTTTCACTAATTCATCAGTTAAATTTACTGAAATGGCTGTTGAACCAGCCAGACACAGTTAACTGTTTGAAACAGTAAAATTCTCACTGAATAATATTTAAAGTGCACTAGTGGTGACGACGTTGAAAAAAAAAAATTTCGCTTGGAGAACTTATCGAACTGGATTTTTTTTTTTTTATTGAACAAGTCTGCAATACTCAACTCAGGCCATCAGTGTTAAGAAAATAAACTCGCGAGTCCATAAAATAAAACAACGTCTTCGGAAGGTGAAAATAAAAGTGGCTTTAAAAAAAATGTTCTCTGGGATTAGCGAGCTCTCGTGGCCTTGGCGGGAATCCCGTCTGGGACTGTTAACTCCTCAAGACAACTTCTCTCCTGAAGCACAGCAAAATAACGTTGGCGCAACCTCTGGCTTCTGTTGGCAGCAGTGGAGAAACTGCCGGCCTGACGACGTACACAGCAGGCATCTGTTCATCGTTGTTTTAGCTCGAGTTGCTATAAATATAACTTTCGTATTACGTATCGTGTATTAAATCATGTTTTATATAAGTTATATTACATTAAATTACAGACTATTCACGGTAAAGTGAGCACTTTTTAAGGCCCTCCCAGCAGTCATAACAACCAGCCATAACGACCAAAATGTATATTACATTACATTACATTGCATTATATTAAATATACAGGATGATGAAATACAGATAAATACGAAGTATGGCGCTTTCGTCGTTTATATGGCTGATAAGCCAAAAGTCTCGGGATAGATTCCCATTCTATCTTCGCGTGTCTAGAACTGTGTTGTCCATCTCCATCCACATTCGTACTACGAAAGGCGATGAAGAACCATCACGAACCAATTTTTGCTTGGTTATTGGAATATATTTGAAATTTCCGCATAGTTTTTTCTCTCTGTCTCTGTCTCTGTCTTTGTATTATATGAGCCAATTGACTGGTACAGTTTTGCCGATATAATAAAATTTCGCTGTTAGAAAATTTTTGGAAAAACACTAATTTTTTTTTTCATGAATCATCGTAACGTTACGGACACTAAGTTTTGTTCACCAACGGACTTTCCGCAAATTTAACGAAACTTCCCGCGAATCCACGGAACATTTTTGCCAACTTTATTTTAACGTTACTAATACTTGGTTGTATTATTCAAAGGCACCTGTCACCAATCAGTCGAACCTCAGAAGTCCGCAAGATGCAATCTGAATACATATTAAATACAAGTTGTATCGTGTACACATAAATCGGCGATGGAAACAGCGAGCAGTGTTGCAGTTACGCAATTAGAAACAGACCACAACATTTTGTTATTGCCAGGGTCAACAAATTAAACTGCAGTCCTTGGCGGCACATGCCCAAGCGTTTGCTGGGGAATAAAAGAGATTTATGAAAGGCAACTCTTGGCAAGGTTTTGGAGTCGGTGTCACAACGAACTCGTGCGCCGATTCCTGTGCCGATTTCTGCGCCGATTTCAGTTAGTTTATGTACAGTTCCAGCTTACGAAGAGACGTACGACAGTAAGTCGAATAACGAAAGGCTAAAGGAAATATTGAAGATAAACTATCTTAACTGATACGGAATGAAACGAAACTATAACAGTGTATTTAATTCGGAACGAAAACAATGCAGAAGTAAAGTGAAGTAACCGGTATTGGTAATTTAAACATCCAATTCGACTCATAGGCCGAGCTCTGCATTGCTATCCTAGCCGAGAATTTATTCTTATATTTCAATGTCCATATACGTCAGTAAATATGAATTGGCTTTTATGTTTTTACGGCCTTCTGGAAGCACACATATTTGTCTCTGATTTTTCGAAATTGAACAACAACGTTTATATTATGATCAGCCTCTCTCGAGGTTAGATGTACTAAAAACCTCATTAAAATATTGTAATTCTGTTGTCAGCTCTCAAACCGATTTCTATCTGACCAATTAAAATATTACAGTGATATTTTACAAGTGCAGCGAATGGAGTACGTGAGAGCAGATGTGCCACAATATTAGTTGTTGACGTACGGCATTAACTGAAAGTAATAACTATGTTCTCGAGCCTTATTTGTGGCCTGTATACTGAACTCCAGTCAGTAACTTCGTTTTAACCGAATAGATACGACCAAATAAAACTGCCGCAGTAGCGACACCACTTGGAATTACAAGTGTGATTGTCTGAAAAAAGAAATCCGACTGATTGCTCCGGTAGGAAACTAGTTTATGAACCAAAGTCCCAAACTTCTTTTGTTTGTTTTTAGACCAAGAAAAATCCCTACAACTCCAGATGGTCAAGCACACAGGAGATCCATTTGCAAGTACCAGTAAAGTCCAAATCTCGTATATATTGACGGTATTGTAAAGATGGAAACCTATATATATCCTTATATGAATGTATTGTCAAAGAGCTAATAAAATACGGTCATCATCAACCTAATTCGAACGCCAAATGAACAATACCAAAACCTGTCACAAGTTAGAACTTCATCGTAATATTAATGACAGGATTTGATAGTTTGCTAAGAAAGATTCTTCAAAGATTTAACACATAATAGTTACAAAGAAGTTCCTAAAAGTCTATAGAGGCCAAGTAAAAATCTCATGCTGGTGTACTGAGAAGAGGAAAAAAATGTATTTAGCTTTATAAAGTTTGCATTGATCGTATATTATATTTGGAACAACGATATGTACGTTTCGTTCAATTATATAATTGAAGTAATTATCTTTTTTGGTCAGAAAATTTTAATATGTATTTCATAAGGTCAAACATATAACGTATTCGTTTAATCTTGGAAAAACAAAGGTTCCCGTTCATACAATCTTCTAGTTATGAAGCGGAGCTCAAACTGTCTGGAAACGCAATACCAAACAACTAGTTCTACACTATGATTCTGATGTCCCTATTGGGATCAGTAACAACAATCGAACTGTTTTAAAAATTGTTTCAAAAATTATAAGATAAGAGCTTTCAAGAATGATAAAGGATATTTCATAATGGGTTCTCAAAATCTGAAGACGATGTAGAAATAGAGAAGAAAAAGCATTCAGTACAGAAATAGGTGGATAGAAAAGCTTACGAACGTCTGCGCCGATTATCTGAAAATTCCGTTGGTTTTGGAGAAGAGCCATTGACGTATAAATCCTTAAATCAGGAAACTTCGTCATAATGAAGCGACCAGCTTCCCAGACCATATGGATTTTCAATGTGTTTCAGACAATGATTTTGAACCTTGTCTTTCCTACATTTAAAAATTACGGCGAAAGATTGTTAGAAAGTCTGAAAAGTTTTAGTGCACACAAATCACTAGTATCCCACACTGTAAAAATTTTGTAATTAAAAAAAAACTTGCTGGAGATGTCTATATATATTTAACTACCATTTTTAATAATGAGTATTAGACTTTGCCAGACAGAAAATGTTTGGTAACAGTGCATGCTTATCGTTCAGCTAAAATAAAAGTTTTCAATTTTCAGTACTCATAGAATATTATGTATTTAGGTAATATAACATGAGAGATTTTCTAACTGATTTTTAATTTAAAAGTGAAGATATATCCAGGAAAATCATATTTATTGGAACTACTTGTAATTAAACTTCCTTTCCTCTAAAATGGTTCATAAGTATAGGGTGTTTTCATGGCTGAAAATGCACTCTAAGCCCGAATCAGTGATATAAATCAGTGAAGTAACGTTCACTGAAAGTCAGTTGAGAAGTTACTGCCGACTGGAAAATCAAGCAAATGATCTGGGAACAAATTACTTACAGCTATGGAATTCTTGACATTCAGTGAGAATCACAAAAAATGAGTGAAATTCAGCCATAATATTAATTAGTTATTTGGCATTGATTATCAATCACTCAATTTTCACTGGTTTTCACAGATTTGGCCCAATTCTCACTGTTTCAGATTTAGTGTGTACTTTTCTTAAGCCATGAAAAAGAGAAATCACTTAGATAATCATTATTATGCGGTTTATTTTTTTTAACAGATGGAATTCAAAACCACATTGCTTGTAATATACCTCGCATTTCCAAGAAATTTCATTCGTGGCATGTTTGTAATCTCGGATAACATTTCAGACGAAAACTTACTTTGTCCTTAAAAGCTTTGACGGAATCAATAAGTTAGAACACTCATAATTTACTTGAAGTGTTTTTTAGCGGCTATTTTTCCGTTGGACTTTTAGTTGCAAACGTTAAATTCAAATGTAGAAAACCTACTTAACCACTTGAAATCCCTTAATGTATATCGCGTTGTGTAATATGCGCTCCTTCGTCTTGTTGAAAATGAAACGGAAAAAGTCGCCGGACGAACCAGAAAACAGCAGCATATATAAAGCAAAAGTGGTTTGCTGACGATTTCGCAGCGACAAGAAAACAGCTCCAAAAAAAAAAAAAAAAAAAAAAAAAAAAATCATCCAGCAAGGTTATTNCTGGGTCGGAACGAGGTTCAGGTTCTAATGCCCCGCTTCTACTAAAAGAAATCTTTTCATATCACGCAGAGAAGAACATCAGAGCATACGATTAAGGAGAGTATTTCGACGCCTGCCATATATTATGTAATTTCAAGGCTGCGCGATATGAAGAAAAATCATACATTTAATCTCATGCCAAACACGTTTTAAATTGTAGACATTGAACTTTATTTTTTTTATAAGCAAACAATTTGAGATATTTAACATATTAACAAGTTGAAAGGACGATTTAATTATTTCTGAAGCACGAAAATACTGAAAGTTAAATTAAAAACTGAAATCGGACAATTTATATTGAAAAAAAAGGTGTAATTTTCCTCAACAAAGGCTAAAGAAAGTTCTGTGGCTATGTATTTACAGTTTTCGAATGCGAGGAAATGTATGTCTTCAGTTCAAACTGTGGTCTTAAAAAATATTCTCACTAGCAGTGAAATTATGTGTGACATTCTTCGAGAAATTTTTTTTCACAGCCAGACAATATGAATAACGCCAATTTAAAAAAAAAATCCGTTCTTCGGCGTTAATTAACAAGTGTCAAGTTAATGATATCGTGGCACTCTTTTCACAAGAACAAAGTCGCGACGAGGACAGTTTCAAGAAATCCGGCTGATCGGCGCGTGGCTTACAAATTGAACCACCTTAGGCCAACATCTTAAATCCGCTCACGTGGGAATAGAATCAAGAAATAAACTGTTCGAAATAATCTACCCAGCAGCCTCGGACACGAAGATCGCCATGTAATTAGTAAAATGGTTCATTTTTCACGTTATATAATACAATTTCGGAACAATGCAGTTACTTTCTCATAGGTGTTTTCCGTGACATAAAAATAAACGACCATCAATGTAAGAACTTACTTAAATAATCAGTCAGTGTACGGTAGTTCTAAATGTGATATGACTATATTTTTCATGACATATCCGGGTATTCAGAATGTTTGGAGACCCTGCTAATAAGAACTACAAAAACTTCGTGTATCGAGAGATCACATATTTCTGCGTACTCTTATCTTTGTTTAAAGTTAATTTGCTTCTGCGCCAGTGAGTAGCTACTTTTGCCTGAGGTGAAGTACGTTGAAATTCGTCTCTCATTTTGTAGCAGGTTTATTATTGACTACGAGTTGTTTTTTTATGGGCTAATAAACTGTTGTACAGCCGCTCAGGTAACACACATTTGCACGTGTTTGAAGCCTAGTTTATTGCCAAATGAATCGGCTTAATTTCCCTACGTCTATTCGGTATCCTTACTTTTTTGCGGGCTCGCGTCTTTAACTTTTGGATGCATGTGTGTGTGTGTATTATTCTGAAGTTTTCTACGACTCTACTGTCACTAAGTTTCGTTTTCTTGCTCTGTGGATGTNCCTCTATTCGGTATCCTTACTTTTTTGCGGGCTCGCGTCTTTAACTTTTGGATGCATGTGTGTGTGTGTGTATTATTCTGAAGTTTTCTACGACTCTACTGTCACTAAGTTTCGTTTTCTTGCTCTGTGGATGTTCCTTTCTTCTCAGTCGTTTATCCTAAGGGGTGATATCAGCTCCTTCCTCCACCTTCTGCAAGTCACTCTCTTAATGACGCAATTCTTGGCCAGCTAAGTCAGACGTAATCTGTGTTTTCAGGGGACTCCTCGTTTTCTATTTTCTCCCTTTTGTAGAAGAAATAATATATTACGCTGCTCTCTAGGAACCTGCAAGATGTCCGTCGGACCACTTCATCCGACCACTTGCACCAGAATTATCAGTTAGCAAAGTTTGTCGTTACACACGCATAAATAACTTTTTCAAATAAACCCTATAATAAATAAGAGCCATCAGAATTGTTCATTATCAGCGAGCTTACCATTTTGCGTTATAATTCGGTACCGAGGTAGTCGGCATGTAAGTACGCTACGTGTTAGTCCCACGTGCGTCATCGGATCTCCACTCATCCGAAACGCTCTGCGGGACTCAGAACCAACAGTAAACACTCAGCACTCTGGTGATGTCACTCCGCGTGGCCGGGGTTGAACAGGAGAACAGCAGTCCTGTCTCTGACGTCAGCCAATTTACCACTACTGTATGAAAACGTAAACCTAAAAATATACTGTACTTTAAGTATTTTAAATTCATAAATTGGTATCTCTTGCAGCTACAATAAACAATCAATGATCTATGTTTGTGTTGACGTAATCGAACTAACTTGTTTTAAGCTCAAATTTAGAAAATCATTTATCACTCTTGAAGTTATTACCTTAGAACAGTTGGAAGCATAAAAAAAAACAGTTTTATTGCCGTCACCGATACTAAGAGGAACAGCAGAATCATAGCGTTTCCAAACATTTCAAGACTTCTTACATAGAATCTCAAATCCACAACACCTGGAACAGTCAAAGACTCAATTTTTTCCCAACCCAGATGGACCAGAACGATGGTGAAATGACTGAAATAAATGGGCATGCTATAAGAGGCACGGACCAAAGCCAATACAGCTGTCACTGTTCTCACAGTTTCTGTGTAAACAGTAGTTCAATCAATGGACTTACAGCAAGAACTACCTGGTGTACCTCTCGTGCCGACGAGCCGTCACTACAACTGCAAAGCAGGGGACATAAAGGCAAATAATTCCTCACACATCAAACATAAACATACACTGCAAAACATTTTCTGGTAAACTTTTTAAACTGCAATGGAAAAATTTTAATCTACACACCGTATTGAAATAACATCACATGCCAGGATACAAATATGGGAATGTCAAGCGTCATTACTATACAAGGTTGGGGACTTCCCTACGCATTTGACTGTTTCGTGAGCGAATGTGGGAGAGCTACCATGGGTGTACGGGAAGACAGTTTACCTTCCGCACTTTCTCACTCTTCGTATACATTGATGTGGTAACTGTACGAATAATTTATAAGAGTGTAATTACCACGGTCATGAGGCCATTGTACAAGCAGAATACTTATCTTACGACGGCCCGGCACCACGTTTATTTAATGCGCCCACCACGACACCTCTTTGCCGCTCGCGAAACCCTCCTGATCCTGCCAGCACTGAAGAAGAGAGAGAGTTCTCGGCCGTTCCATAAACTGGGAAGACACACCCGTCCTTCCCTTTCTCAAAGAAGCATCTTACATGAAGTAAACCGCGCGTTGGTGTTTGCACATAGCAAAAATTTTTTATAACAGTAAAACAACTGCCTAAATACACGTGTAAATAAAAGCATTTTTTAGATCCCGGATACAGCATATTTGGTAGTACTGAATTACAGCTTAGCAAAAGGTAAGCCTTTCTTAACGGCAGTGTGAACATATGCAAGACTTTATATAGATTTCTGACACAGAGTTAACGCAAAGGTAACATAAGGAGCCCAGTTTTACTTCAATGTGAATCGGTCTTAAAAACTGTTTAAGTGTCTAATATGTTTCTATGTTTTAAATATATTTTACGGTTTTGTAATAAAATATCGATGCAATTTTGATTAAACTGCCAAAACAGTTCAAAAATTACATTCAAATTTTTAAATAGAATTGTAAGGATATCAACCTTAAATTTCGTGCCCAACAAATTTTAAAAGTTACACGAGTATAGTGATTCTTTTTTAGCTGGAGTGTTTCTTGAAGTCTTAGGAACACCACGAAGGAATTTCTTGGCAGTATGGCAAATTAGAATTTCCATGAAATATCTTTATCTTATTCTAATGATATCAACAATTAATTTTAACTGAAGTCAATTGTGTTAATTAAGTACGTTTTTGAAATTTGCATGGAAAAATATGTAAATTATGAATTCCTATAACGTCCGCAATTTTTGCTTTTAAGTTTATTTTCCATGCGTTTTATATTTTTATCGGAATGCTATTTGATGTAATGCCACATAATTTAAAACAAAACCTATCAATAAAAAGTAATTTCGAGCGCTTGAACTCCCTTGTGGCTCCGTGCCGGGGCGCCTCTCCGCTGATACGTGAACGCGCCAGCTACGACCTCCCGACCTTCAAGAGCTCTCTCGCGAGTAAAATACACGTTATCCCGCGGTCCCCTCCGGGCCGAATGCGTTCTTAGAAGGTGCCGCGCCGCGCGAGGGATTTGGACCACTCAGAAGCAGTCGCCGGATCGAGGCCACTAATGTGTGCGTGTTGCAACGACGAGGGGCGTCAAGACAGGTTAACTATCCGGCATGAAGTACGAGAGCAAGAAATTCGGCTGGAGAGGTGAAAGGGAATTAGTTTAAAAAGATCTAGCATGCGTGGGTTATCAAGAGAAACACGCGGAACGCCTGTGGAATGTTTTTAACCGTTTGGCTACTAAAACATACAATCTTTGAACATGTCGTAAACAAAAAAAAAATTATATTCGGGATTATACTGAAAATGACGTAATCATCCTTTCACTTTCATAACCTATGGGAAAACTCCACGATCACAGGTGATATTTGCAGTGACCAATAACGAAATTAAGACATTTGGTACAGGAATGACCAAAAAAAATCGTATTAGTCACACTATTCGTTTCCATAGAATGTGGCGGTCATTTACCATGGACAAATGACACCACGAATCATCTATACGTGCATGTTTGCGTGCACCAGCAGTTCTAGTTCATCAACACGAAACGTTTAAAAAACGAACAAAAATATGCTATAGCACCGAAGGACCTTACCACAGAATAAATATATCACAGAAGCGAAATAGCGTGCCGGTACATTCAGCGTAAGCCTACTCACTTATTGGATGCTTTATAAACTCCATCCCTTACACAGTCAGTGTGCCATTTCCCATGACGAAATTTTTACAACTGCCTTTATGTAAACATGTATTAGCCATTAGGAGTGGTATTTCTCCGTTTAACTACACTAACACTCGAAGGTAGACAAAAATATAAACTGTGATCTGAATATTATTTTAAGAAAAGTACATATGGTTATGGATATTTTAAAACGTTAAAATGGTAGATTATAATTTTTTGGCATAACACGTAAGACACAGCAATAGCAACCACAAATACCGCGGCCAATACCCACAGCAAGTAAGAAAATACGTTAAATGGCTGGGATAGAGGCTCCAAATACTTCTTAAGGAGTTAATCTACCGATAGTGGTGTAACAAGCGAGGACAAGAATTGAAATTTGGGTACTTGAGGGAAAATTCTAAAACGGCATTGAACTTTGATTTATTTTATGCGCGGGGTCTATACAAGATGTTAAATCAAACAGTTGGAGTACTGGAAAGGCGCATACCAAGTAATTGCAACGGAATCTGTCTGGAATGTAGATGAAATAAAGCGTTACGAAACTAGGCTTCTTTCTGTTCCATCGGTCAAATCGAACCCACGAACTCCGGAATGTCTATCACACTCGAAGCTAACTTTCCTTGTTCAAGTCGAGCAGTGTACGTCATCAGTGTACTGCATATGTATAATGAAGAAGCACGTATATAGACATTTAAACTGATGACAGATTTGGTTGTTTCCTAAACGTTTAATGTAACACAAGTGTTTTTTTTTAAATTCCAATGACATAAGACTATCTTATGTTTGGTTAAATAGATCTTTTACTTATATTTTATCTAAAAATTACTATATTACATTTATGATATATGTGTGACGGTAATACCTAGAAATAAATACTTCTCATGCAACATTATATTAAATGGAGTGCACATAGATGCACTGCGTTATCCCGTCAGTGCAATTTTCTAGACTTGGTTAAGCTTAACCAGCATGAAGCGGAGAAATGGCCTGAAAGTAGATCATTAGCAGGGCTTCAGAAAAGTTGGAAGTAGTTATTAATGGACTATTATTAAAGTTTTTCCCATAAATCCTTGGTAGCGTTCCTGCATTTTATTGGGGAAAAGTGAAATGCGTATGGAAGTTCCCAGCGTTCTATAAAAGCAGCGTTCATAATTCCTATGTGCAGCCTGAGGTGTGGTATGTTTCTATACTATATACACGTTAAAAACTCGCATTACAAATGTAGTAAGTTTGCTAAAAATTAGTTTTACAGTGTGACATCAGTGGCAGAGTGCATCTTGGTCTGCTGGCGGTAAACCACTTTCACGCAAACTGATTTTGCTACCAGTCGCTCTTGCCTCGAACCTGTCAAGGTTAGTCCTGGTGGTGAATTAAATAACATTTTCAGAAGCTAGCACTTCTTTCTCGTCTCCAGCCATTTTATAACTGGCTTTTCCACATCTAGCTATTGAGCGATAAGACTCGTTTTCCCGTGCGCCGTGGTGCTGTGGTGCTGATTGGCGACCCTTACAGCGGATGTCGACTGCGTAACTCCTGTTCGGTTCTCTCTACCGTCGTGGCTACGGTGCACCATATGTGAAGTGAAGATATCCTGGTGAGAAACTTGACGCACGTTATCCGCCTGACTAACGGGGAAGTTAACGTAATTCGCGAAACAGTTATTTCACTCGTGGCTAGAGTTAGACGAGTCATTTAGCGAAGCGCACGCGTATCCAGGCCGACATAGTAAAATCCTCACTTGATTGTAACTGGGAGAGTGGCATGATGTTCCCAGAGTTACGTGACTGCATTTGTGAATACTTATAAGTAGGGACACCCGAATTTCGCGAAAATATTTCACGACCAGTTAGACTGCATAACACGTTGGCTCAAATCGACGTTCGTGATTGGACGGTCCAAGTATTTGCGGTCTTAGGTATCTGACCGCTAATCACAGACGTGCGCTATCGGAGTTACTTATTTCTGATTGGCCAGTCAAGTAAAAAAATATCTCATCACAAAGACACGCCACCAATAAGAAAAATAAAACTGCTGGAATGTTATAGGATATTGAAATCTAGCGTGTGTGTGGAAATTTTTTTCGCGAAATTCGGGTGTCCCTAATTATAAGGAAAAGGTTAATTCATTTAAAAAACACTCGGTGTATAATATTTCCCAACCATTATTTTTCCATTTACAGCAACTGTTTTAACATTTTCTGTACGGAATCACTCGTTACGTATGCTGCTAATGAACATTTTATGTTTCCGTTAATGTGTTATGTTTTTGTGTTTGTGCTTCATCGCGTCACTCCCGCCCATATATACCTATACAATAATTGTTTGTTTTAGTGAGCTCTACCACCCCTCAATGTTTGTNCCCGCCCATATATACCTATACAATAATTGTTTGTTTTAGTGAGCTCTACCACCCCTCAATGTTTGTCCCATGATTTGAGAATCGCCCTGTAGTTCTTAGTCAGCAAACTGTAAGAGAGAGAATTTCTCCAAGCTGTTTCCCTTCCTCATTCAAGATCAAAAAATTCGCTCCAGCTTCTTAATATCTGCCTTGTCGATTTTCTACGCCCCTCTTCTAGAAATATTTTCTTGTAGGTAACTAGCCAAGTGTTAGCACCATTATACAATATTAAATTTTATAAACACAAAATATTTAAATATTAAATTGTTTTTCCCACGGCATAATGAAATTTGCACCGATGTGTAAACACTGTGTGTAGAAAACTAACACTCAATATCCATGTTAATTATAGTCGCCCAGTTAAAAATACGTTGTGATTCTCCACCGAACACATTACAGAAAATTCCATCTCAACGAACATACAACCCTAATGGCTTCTCAGCTATGCACTTTTATAGCCGAAGTGTAAGCTAAACTGACGTAAGAAGTGTTATGCGGGAGTTGGAAATGTTAAAACCTGCAAAACGGCAATTCCAAAGTAGCAGTATGAAAATTGCAGGTCGAAAGGGCAATCAAGCACACCTTTTTCGGTTACCGGTAGGGTGCTTCTACCCGCTAGGACACTGGTCGTGACCAAACCTGTTTCAGGAAATATGGCGACATTTTTGGCTCGCGAGTGTCTTTTTTTTTTTTTTTTTTACGAATAGTAGGTCGGTCGAGCAGGTAACAGCAGCGGTAAACGAACAGTATAAATTGTCTCAGGCGGTTTTTTTTTTTTTAAGAATCCAGGGGCAGAGGTGGCGTAGTGGCCAGGGCGCTCGCCTCCCACCACAGCGATCTGGGTTCGATCCCCGGCGGGTGGGAATCGCATGTGGGAATCGTGCTGGACGATGCCGCTTGCCGGCGGGTTTTCTCGGAGTACTCCCGTTTCCCCCCGCCCTTGCATTCCGGCGCCGCACTTCTGTCATGCTCGGGGATGACGGTCACCTACGGGTCCCAGGTGGAAAGACCGTCACTCGGAGGGTGTTGCCTTGCCCTGGGTTCACTCCTCACACGCCATTATTATTATTTAAGAATCCAAGTGCGCGATTTCCACTTCAGCACAAAAATTCTCCTCGGGGTACCGTTGCTGGAATTGTTAGTCAGTTGTTGGTTGTCCGCACTCAGCCTTGCTCACCGCACACACAAACACGCACAAATACAGAGGCGGAGCGAACTATAGACGTGCAGTGGGCGTGCACAAAGATTTATTTCGATGGGTATATAAATTTAAAGTTCAATTTATCTTATATGACTAGCAACCGAGCTTGCAGCGGTTTTCGGTGCAACTCAGTCCTCTTCCCGTTTAATTCCTTGACGGGCATACCCACCACGTACAAGACAATTATTCCACGTTATCTTCCATAACAGTTGTTCCACAACAAATGTAGCCGTTAATTTAAAAATTGGTTTGAAATGGCCGTTTATACAACTCTCTGGCAACATAATATTTTCTTTAGTGTAGTGCTGTAGCTTTATTTGCACGAGATTAACGCAAAATAATTCTACCGAATCTATACAATTGCCATCGTTTCAAGGTCCGGTAGAGAAATTTTACGAGGAGGATTTTGCTACGGTTCAATTTGTGGGGCCTTTAATACCAAAACTTTCGAAGTTATATATGTTAATTCTTATTCATCTGGCAAAAGGCAGATCCCTGCCAAAAATTTAAATATGTTTACAAGGAAATTAATTGTAGAAGTGGTATTAAACATCTGTCTCGAAAAAAAAATACAGCCCTTTTAAGACAACTCTTTGGTTTCTTCGTTTCCTGCGGTGCTAACAGGTGGGCGTGCCGTAATAACTACGCCTGAAGTCGTCTGTTCTTTGCAGTTATTTGCTATCGTCTTTAAGGCAATGTCAGACATACCTATTTGCGCCAGGATTTGCATTAATATTATTTTCCTTCTTTAAGCAGTCTGCTTGTTATTACCGTGTTCTTCATTATTAGATTTATGGCGCTACTTGTGATCGTTATAATTTTTATTATTATATCTTAGTGGCGAGAGAACTTTATTTCGTATCGAATCTTATCACATTTGCAAGACCCTCGTAGACATGTGTATTTTAATTGGTTATTTTTACATAGCCTGAATAAGGGGTGAACTTCGTGAAAACACCATGGTAGGTCGTTAGTCTGGTAACCCTTTTGGACCCACATAAATGTATGGTTTCAAGCGTTGCAAATAAGGGGAATTTTTTTTTGCGTGCTGTACACAGCCACTGATTTCGATACCACAGCCAAATACGTGTAGGCATTTCGTTCGGCTATAGTAACACGAACCATTCACGACCAAGGTCGGTAGCGTGGTTCGCACAGTGCGTGCGATCTAAAACAACAGGAACGTTTTCTTGGCGTTCCTAGCGAGCGAGGTGGGGTCCGTGGTAAACTGGCGACTCGCATTCGGGGGAAACTGGGTTCGAATCCCTTCCTAGACATCCTGATTGCGCTTTATGCACGGTTTCCAGAAACGACTCGACGGTGGATGCTGAGGTTGTTCATTACTACATTTCGCGGCCAATTTCTTCCCCGTCCCCCAATTCCCCGAGCGACATACTCCTCTGTCTCTATAGGCTGTCCACGATCAAATGAGCACTTTTTAAATCAACCTCTTGAAAACGTCACGGCCCTTTCTTGCGTGTATTTTAACGGCAACACTGGCGGGCATNGCACTTTTTAAATCAACCTCTTGAAAACGTCACGGCCCTTTCTTGCGTGTATTTTAACGGCAACACTGGCGGGCATGAGCCTAGTATAAAGTTGGTAACGATAGAGGGAAAGTAACTCCGTGTCTTTACGTTGAAATGAAAAAGTCACGTAAACGCTTGTCAATAATGAAATAATTTATTTTACTTTCTGTTAATTCCACTCCATATAAATGTAAAAATAAGCAAAGTTGAAAAATATTTACTTTTCTAATAATTTAACAGTTTCACTTAACCGACGCATGGTGGAAGAACACACAATGTACATACAAGTAGATCTTAAGCAGGGCTATCAAAAGTGTTCAGTTTAACAGTAAACAGTCTATAACTACCTTGACGNGCACTTTTTAAATCAACCTCTTGAAAACGTCACGGCCCTTTCTTGCGTGTATTTTAACGGCAACACTGGCGGGCATTAGCCTAGTATAAAGTTGGTAACGATAAAGGGAACGTAACTCCGTGTCTTTACGTTGAAATGAAAAAGTTACGTAAACATTTGTCAATAATGAAATAATTTATTTTACTTTCTGTTAATTCCACTCCATATAAATGTAAAAATAAGCAAAGTTGAAAAATATTTACTTTTCTAATAATTTAACAGTTTCACTTAACCGACGCATGGCGGAAGAACACACAATGCACATACAAGTAGATCTTAAGCAGGGCTATCAAAAGTGTTCAGTTTAACAGTAAACAGTCTATAACTACCTTGACGCCGCTCTAGAAAGCTTTCACTCTGTTATCGCAATTCTTCCGGCGTGGAAACATTGAAGGCGCAATACAAGAAAATGCAATGTCCGTGTGCATCCGGAGTGTATCAGAGCACGCAGACAAAGTATTGAGCTAAGGAACAGGTAGCCGCAGGTTATCCAAGGTCAATCGCCGCCATCCGCTTACAGCATACAAATAACACCCGTCAGCCATTAAGGAGCAGGGGAACCTGTTTCCGAGGGCCTGTTGCGGCACACGGGCGACTCCCCTCAAGGTCAGGCATTACCATCACAAGGGACGAGGAATGCAATGCGACAACCTCCACGGCGCGCGTATCTTCCACGAGGGGCAACCCCGCCTCGCCACCGCACAGAGAAACAGAGTGTACAGAGGCGCGATTGATAAGCACGCAGGAGTGGGTGGACAGTGGAGAGATCTGGGCGGCTCTTAACGTCGAGGTATCGAGGAGACGACGAGGGTGAAGCGAGATGAGCGTGGGGCAGCGACGGAATGCAAGAGCGGGAGAAACAGGAGATCCCGAGAAAATCCGCCGACCAGCGGCTTCGTCTAGTAAGATTCCCGCAAGCGAAAATCCGGGAACTCAGTTCACCTGGGTGGGGGGTGAGTAGTCTAACCACTATNGTACAGAGGCGCGATTGATAAGCACGCAGGAGTGGGTGGACAGTGGAGAGATCTGGGCGGCTCTTAACGTCGAGGTCTCGAGGAGACGACGAGGGCGAAGCGAGATGAGCGTGGAGCAGCGACGGAATGCAAGGGCGGGGGGAAAAGGAGATCCCGAGGAAATCCGCCGGCCAGCGGCTTCATCTAGTAAGATTCCCGCAAGCGAAAATCCGGGAACTCAGTTCACCTGGGTGGGGGGTGAGTAGTCTAACCACTATNATCTAGTAAGATTCCCGCAAGCGAAAATCCGGGAACTCAGTTCACCTGGGTGGGGGGTGAGTAGTCTAACCACTATACCACCGCGGCCTCCATACAGGAGTGAAATGGCGTGGATGTTTCTTCGATCTAGCGGACGTGTACGTATTTTGAGTTTAACTGAGCTGTATGGCGTTTTCCGTAGTATTACGACATCCACACTCTAAATTAAAATCGTCGGAAAACCACTGATTCGCAGTGAAATTGAACT
Organism: Clitarchus hookeri; assembly: GCA_002778355.1. Taxonomy (NCBI): domain Eukaryota; kingdom Metazoa; phylum Arthropoda; class Insecta; order Phasmatodea; family Phasmatidae; genus Clitarchus; species Clitarchus hookeri. The sequence continues at coordinate 164,036 of NQII01001433.1, read as the reverse complement.
TCTGGAATCAGAGGAAATGCCTCTACTTAAAATCGGTAATAAACGACTGGTTGTTTCGTAGAAATAATTCCACTTATTGAATAAGTTAAATGAGGCGAATTATATATTATTTTTTAGTGAATTTCGCTACATAGTTACGAGAAATAAACACTTTTCCTGTAGTCACTGTTTATGTTGTGCAATCTAATGTAGTTTGAGAAAGTAAATACACAATACATATTCTGTTTAATGAGGCGTATTCGAGCGAGCAGTGATTGCTTGAGTAAAATTTCCGCGCGACTGCGTGTGATTTCACCTTTAACATTGGTCGCAGTTCCAGGATCACGTATCGCGAGTCGCTCTTAGGCACCACAGTGAATACTTGTGGTTTGCGTGGCATCCCATCACCAAGACGGAATCGAAAATTTAGCAGACACGTTGTTTTTTACGAGGCTTGTTTTGATTACTTCTTGTTAAAATGTTCGGAATTTACACCTTTATGGAAGATTATTTAATTTACCTGATGAATAATATCAGAGCTGTAATTAAAAAAAACCACCGAAATATTGAAATAATTGATTATTGTAAGAATAAATCCTTAAGAAACAAGTTACTTGTATTTTTAACAATATTTACACAACGTTTCGATTACGATGAACGTGTCTTTCCAACACTTTCACATGAGAAACATAAAATGTAATAAATAATAAATTAATCTTCATCTATCGTCCTACAAATAAAAATTAGTCTCTCTCTCCACGACAACCGACAGCGTCCTAGTCGCTAGTTGCTAATTAACAGTTTCTGTAAATTAAGGAACAGTCACAGCTACTGGCACTTCTTGGTTGAAAGAAAACCAGAAATTTCCCTTTACACAGAAAGAAAATTCTCTTTACCTGAAAAAATATCGTCCTGGTGACAAATGCTTGAAAAACCACCCGTGCGTTCGTATACGAAGCATTTCCGAGTGGTTTTCAGTACGCTCTAAACTTGAATCAGTAAGAATTTTGCCAAATCAGTGAAAACCGTGAGAATTGAGAGACGGTTAATCAGTGCCAGATAACTAATTGATATAGGGGTTGAGTTTCATTGATTTATTTGTGACCCACTGCTGGATGTCAAGAATGTCACTCCCATAAATCACTTGTTCCCAGTTAATTTTCTTGATTCGCNATTTGTGACCCACTGCTGGATGTCAAGAATGTCACTCCCATAAATCACTTGTTCCCAGTTAATTTTCTTGATTCGCCGGTCAGCAGTGGCTTATCAACCGACTTCCAGTGAACGTTATTCGACTGACTGATATCACCGGCTCGGATCCAGAGTGCGTGCAAGTGGCAAAAGCACTAGGGTGCCGGCAAGGAGACGCAGTTGGAAACAGGCTGTTTCTGCGCGCATAACGAGGGACCGCCTTTCCCGAAGTGATCGGTCCGAAGTCGGAGCTGAGAGCCGGTTGGCAGGCGGCCAGTCGGCGTTGCACACCGCTCGTTTGGTATTCCTGCGACCGTTACGACCTCCGCCACCCGGTGTTCCGAAACAACAGCTCTCCTTGCGCCGCAGCGGGTCGGAGGAACTCCGTGCCTGGACGACCCCGTTACCACGTCCAGCAGACCGCACTTGAACAAAGAGACCAAACCGCAGTTCCAATATCAGAGTTTCCTGTGATACATCACGCAGGAACAACACGAATACAGCTGGATGCTGTTACGTTGAAGTAACCACACCTTCTGTAGCAAAAAACGGGGTTCTTTGCTGTAGGATATATTTCTGTATTTCGAAATAAAATCATGCACATGTCCACGACANGTAGCAAAAAACGGGGTTCTTTGCTGTAGGATATATTTCTGTATTTCGAAATAAAATCATGCACATGTCCACGACAAACAGTTATCTTGGTATTTCTGCCTTACATTTAGCAATATTTGGCGACTTACGTAACTGACTCTCTCGTCCTTCCTGCAATCATTTTTTGTTTCATTTCACTTTACAGCGTATGTGTGATCACCGACAGCCAATAGCTGTGCGTCAGAATTCGTTGTAATGAACTGAACATAACACACTAAAAATAATCTTGGATTTTTGGGNCAGCCAATAGCTGTGCGTCAGAATTCGTTGTAATGAACTGAACATAACACACTAAAAATAATCTTGGATTTTTGGGGTGATTTGCAGTTCACCACAAACCTAAGTTTTTGGGTGACTCATAGAGATTCACCGTAAATGGTAGGATGTAAACGCTTGAAGTTTGAAGTTGAACTAAGAGAAAGTGATATACGAGCTTCATCAACAAATACACCGTGGAGTTCATCACAGAGGTGTAGGTTCTCTCACGAGAAGTGTTAACGTAGATACGTGTGATTCAGGCGAAGATTGCGCAAGCACCATTATTATCCGCTGTCAATTGTTTACATTTCTCGAGTAGCCTGGTAAGCCACGTGGACCACTAGATCTGTAACTTAAGAACCCGGTTTTCACCGAAACTAAGGTAGACTTTTGGTGAATGGCAAGTGTGCAGTGTAAACCTGGGGCTCACAATAAAAAATTCGAAGTTTAGGTTTTACCGAAATAGTAGATAAGGGTACCGATGTGAAACAATCACACAGCAAACTCGGGGCCGCGGTGGTCTAGTGATCAGACCACTCATCTCCCATCTAGGTGAACCAGGGTTTGATTCCCGGCGGAGTCGCTGCCGTATTTTCGCTCCAACCTCACTCCACCCTCATATCGGTTCTCAAGACATCGATGTTAAGAGCCGCCTAAATCCGTCCACTCACTCAGCAGCGAACTCCAACCACACACTCTAAAAAAATGGCATGAGCGGCCAGTTACGTGCGTTCGCGAATCATAGCCTGGTAAATTACTCGCAAGTCAGCAACCCAGCCAATAAAGAATCTTCCCCGGTACGTAGTAGCCAGTTAGGTACAAGGCCTGTTCCGCTCAGACTTGGACAGCGAATAAGCAAACGCACTCTAATAAATTATTCGCAGATTTGCCAGACCAGTGTACACGTATAGCAAGAAAGCGCGAATAACAAAGTTTTTTTTTCTCTATACATCCATGGTAGCGTTCCTATAGTTGCTCAGTAAACAGTCAAATGCATAGGGAAGTTCCAAACTTTGTGTAGTAGCTACGCTCAACATTCCTGTACCTGCGTACTGAGATGCGGTATTATCCTTATACGTATGGTACGTAGGGGCAGTAATATTTCGCGAAAATATTTCGAGACAAGGTACAATTCAAAGCACTGTAGAGTCACCGAACTGTTTTGATTGGCTGAAACGTGTTCTGGTACGTGTACATTGTTTGCGCACGAACCACGAAGGTTCAGTGTCGTAGTTTCTTAGTCCTGAGTGGCTTGGTCAAAGACGGGCACGGCACCAGCAGCCAATGGAGGTATAACAACAGCTGAGGTGTGTATAAAGTATTGAAGTCTACTGGGTGGTCCGATTTTTACGCGAAAAGTCACTGGCGCTAGTTATAACTTATCTTAGTGGTCTCTGTAAGTTCGTTCCTGCCCTTGAAAGTGTTCACCTGTGGCTGACGTAGCTTAAACTCATCTCGACCGGTGGAGAAGCGTTGTTATTGCGCCTCCAACACTGACACCGGGTCTTGTAGTTTGTGTAAGGAGGGACGGATAAGGTCTTGGGGGGGGGGACTGCGATGATATGCTGACACACGTTTCGCGCGACACAGTTTTCACGAACGCGAGAGGGAAAGGAGAGAGAGAGAGGGGGAGAGGCCTCGGAAATATGCGAAGCTATCGCAATCGTTTTGTCGTGTGCCACGGCACCTTGAACTTTCAAGAGTCGCTCTTTCTCGCGCGATGGTGTGCATGACGGAGTCGCCGACGGAATTTTCGTGTTTTTTTTTTTGAAGTTGTAATGTGTCTGTACAAGAGCCTCGCCCTAGTCCCTGGGAACTTTCACGAAAATCTCGGCGATACACCAAATGTATTTTTTTTTTTTTTTAGTTACGTGTTCTGCTATTCTGCTCTGTAACCAGCTCGCAGTTATGATTGATTCATATACCGGAGGAAGCATGGCACCTGAGAGTTGATTTTACCTTTTACATGGTGTAATATTTCTTATCAAAGCGCAAACTAAGAGATATTTGCAGCTGTATGCAACGTAAAACGCGGAATAAGTAATTCAACAGAAGCGAAACTGCCGAGTGTACGTCAATCTCAGGACGCACGTCCCGACACGAATATATAACTTGCTAGTAATTTGGCGAGAAGCCATCTGCCAATCGGTATCTATAGATATGAACTTTCCTCACGGTTGCTGAGTCAGTAGAGATTCTTTACAACACGCATTAGTTATTGATACACAATATTAGTTTCTAGACTCTAACTCAGAACAATAAACGGCCAAGTAGGTACACGTAATTAAAAAAAATTGGCACTGCATTTCAATTCTGAACACCTACTTATTGTCTAGCTCGAAATATACTCGAACGTTGTCAGCTAAGAAAGATTACCTCCTGAGAACATGTTCAACTAAAAGTCGTGGCAGGGTGAACTGCCAGACTTTAAAGTACTCTGTTTTTGCAACTTACACACGTTTCCAAATGCATGGGTTATAACAGTATCTCAGTACTGCAAATATTCAAGTTCGGCAAATAGAATTTCTGAAATATGCTTTTTTTACTTTCAGGTGCAATGGTTTATTTGAGCGAGAGATATGGTTGAACGGGAGGGGCCGGGAGGGAAGGCATTCAACGTACAAAAAAAACCCCAATCTTACAACTACGAACGGAATACAGAAGATTCAAAGACAGGACCCCTCGCACCGTTTTTTCTAACTCCCGGCCAACGACGCTCCAGATGTTGGCGTGACGAGAAATGTTTACAGAAATGCTGACTCACATGATTGTGATCTTGACTGGATCGCTCACGCGCATAAACTCTCGCAAATGTTTTAATTTCTCTTAAATATAATTACGTTTTCGAGAGAGTCTAAATGTAAGATACGCGAGTACACTAATTCAGTGTGAGGACACGTGTCTTTGCACTGGCACACGCCAGCATCCAGATATACACCCAGCCAACAGGTGCGAACAAACGCACTGGCACACAGCTGGAAGCTGGAAAGTGACGTAATTCTCTATTCCCAAGGACAACAAGCTAAATATATCCAGTCCCTGCTGGCGACGTGCGCTGAAATTAACTCCACTCGTTTAAGTCGTTCTGTGTACGAGACCTCGCAACATGATATTTTACAATGATGAGAACCGTGTTAGGTTGGTTGAAAGGGGCAAAACAGAGTAGGTACATTGAGAGGGGGCCACGGTGGTGCGGTAGTCAGAACACTTGTCTCCCACCAGGACGAACCGAATTCAACTACTGGCGAGGTCGCCCTGATTTTTGAGAGTGCGAAACGTGACGGACTGTGCCATTGGACGTTGAATTTTCTCGGGACTTTCCCGTCTCCCCCTGCCCTTACATTCCGCCGGTCCTATATATTTACCTCACTTCACCCTCACTGGAGATCTATACCTCGCTGTTGAGCGTCGACCAAAATCTCTGAATTGAACTGAGTAGGGCCACGTTGCATTTTATATAAACTATTCACGCAGATAAAGCTATAATAATTAATTCCATTTAATTAAGATTTTATTCATATTATTATTATTATTATTTTAGAAATAATTTCATGTCATCCATTGAAATTGCCCTCGCCGTGAATGTAATTGAAAAGAATTCTGATACTCGGGAAAGAAAGTGAAATGAACGGAATCTCATTTCAGACGTGCTGCATTCAAGTGGTTTTCGAGGCAGGTCACGCTGTTAAAATTGCGGTGTTGTGATTGCACAAAGTNTTTACGATATGTTATATTTCGTCGTGATGGGGTAGCTTCGTGGCGCGTTAACCCCGCAATGTTATTGGTGGGAAATGTGTAGAAGCTCTGCACAGTCTGCTTTTACATTTTGCAACAGATCACCGTAAAAACTTATTATTTTTAATATGACGAAATGTTTTAAAAACGTGGTGAGATTTGAAGACTCCGTTCCAGGCAGGTTAGAAGCGTGTGTTCTCTCGTGTGGTCATCGCACTCTCTCACCACTACGGGACTCTGGGTTCAGTTCTTGAGGGAATCACGCCCGATTTTTTTTGCATGCTGTGTACGTGAGAGGCGCCATTTATAAGCTGGTTTTCTCAGGAACCTCAGCTTCCCCCGCCATCGCATTTCGTGTCTGCCTCACTTCACTCACACGGCCCCTTAAAAGACTCTGTTGCATAGGCTTTAGAATTCTCTCAACTAAACTTTTCACAAAAAAGAAGAAAGTTAGGAAACTTATTCAGCTCTTCATGTTAAACGTGCATGAAAGACATTCTGCAGTGCATTTTACGGACCACGTAAAATAAAAATGTTTTATTCATCTATGAATTGCTTGGCCTTTGAGAAAAGTTAGTTGAGAAACGTCATAGTTGCTACTTTTCGTCCATGCCGAAACTCTTAAGTAGATAAAATTTTATTCCGATCGTGTAAATCTGGCTTCGAACCAGTGAATTCAATGAAAGCTCGGAGACAGTTTTCAGGGACTTAAAATCATGGTTGAAATGGTCGGTTGTTCTGTCTGCCAGAGAACTGCATTGTTCAGTGTCACTATTGTACATTGCAGTGTACTTAACCGCCAGCCAGTACAAGCTAAATTTTCACTGGGCAGACGTCTCGTAAAGTACTCGATTGTGTACCTCAGAAGTTTGAAGCGCACGTGAGGTCTGGACAGCAAGTAGATCGCGTTAACAGTTCGCGCGGGGACCTGGTACATGCGGTGTATACCTGAAGCACGTTCGCCCTCAGGAAAGCGGCGTCGGTCCGTTCCACANTCACCGTAAAAACTTATTATTTTTAATATGACGAAATGTTTTAAAAACGTGGTGAGATTTGAAGACTCCGTTCCAGGTAGGTTAGAAGCGTGTGTTCTCTCGTGTGGTCATCGCACTCTCTCACCACTACGGGACTCTGGGTTCAGTTCTTGAGGGAATCACGCCCGATTTTTTTGCATGCTGTGTACGTGACAGACGCCATTTATAAGCTGGTTTTCTCAGGAACCTCAGCTTCCCCCGCCATCGCATTCCGTGTCTGCCTCACTTCACTCACACGGCCCCTTAAAAGACTCTGTTGCATAGGCTTTAGAATTCTCTCAACTAAACTTTTCACAAAAAAGAAGAAAGTTAGGAAACGTATTCAGCTCTTCATGTTAAACGTGCATGAAAGACATTCTGCAGTGCATTTTACGGACCACGTAAAATAAAAAATGTTTTATTCATCTATGAATTGCTTGGCCTTTGAGAAAAGTTAGTTGAGAAACGTCATAGTTGCTACTTTTCGTCCATGCCGAAACTCTTAAGTCGATAAAAATTTATTCCGATCGTGTAAATCTGGCTTCGAACCAGTGAATTCAATGAAAGCTTGGAGACAGTTTTCAGGGACTTAAAATCACGGTTGAAACGGTCTGTTGTTCTGTCTGCCAGAGAATTGCATTATTCAGTGGCACTATTTTGCATTGCAGTGTACTTAACCGCCAGCCAGTACAAGCTAAATTTTCACTGGGCAGACGTCTCGTTAAGTACTCGATTGTGTACCTCAGAAGTTTGAAGCGCACGTGAGGTCTGGACAGCAAGTAGATCGCGTTAACAGTTCGCGCGGGGACCTGGTACATGCGGGAGTATAGTCGGTGTATACCTGAAGCACGTTCGCCCTCAGGAAAGCGGCGTCGGTCCGTCCCACGGGCAAGGTGGCTCGAGTGGCAGGGAGATTCCTCCGACGGCCTCCTCTGAGAGGCCGCAGACGAGATCTCAGAGGGCGGGGAAGGGTTCAAAGGGGCCGGGGGTGGGCCCCCTAGGAAGCTTGTCCGCGGCAGACTGCCCACTGGACTGGAACAAGAGCTGAGTGGGTTAGTTTGATTAGTTTGCCGACTGGCGTGGATAGTTATCGCAAAGTGTGTGCTCGCCGCCTCGTGTTATGGCCCCGGCAGCTTTGCCGAGTCCCCCCGCACCTGATTCGCACGACCCTAGCCGCGTCTGCAGGCAGACCAAGTTGCCCTGGCCAGCGCGGTGGTCCAGCTGGAAATTCAAACCAACAGCTCGGCCAATGGCCGCCAGTTAATTAAACGCTTTTTAACCCTCCCCACGCCACATCGTTAAAGAAAGGAAACCAAAACCGCACAGACACAAATTCTTATATTTATTTTGAAACTGTCAATTACTAACTTTTATTTTTTTTTTTTCAAACTTTAAGTGTCAAAACATACTGTCACTTGTTGCCAGTTAATATTCTTGATTTTCCAGTCAGCATGAGGTTATCAACTGACTTTCAGTGAATGTTATTTCACTGATTCGGGCATAGATTGTAGACAATTGGCTTTCAAACTAATAAAAAAATTATATATAGTTTTAAGTGAAGAGAAAGAAGACTATAGGGAATTGTTTACCTCCTTGTGCATTGCTGTTCGTAAATACCACAGGGCAGCTCTTCATATGCGAATCAACAGCTGTGGGCAATAATATAATTAACACATTATTTAATATCTGTAATTTCACGTCTCCTAAACGACTTGAGTGTTAACTGTCAGTGATTTAGAAATTTCAGTTCATTGTAAATCAGGATAACTTTATGATAAACGAGTGAAACTGAGGCACTAATGTAATACGCGAGCTTTTACAGCCTTTCAGTGAATCAGTTTTCGCCATGTCGATTTAACATTTTGCAGACTTTATTCAAGTGTACCTCGAAATATTCTAATTTATTTTATTTTTCCACGGAGTAACACAATTAAAAATGTTATAAAATGCTAAAGTTCTGGTTATAAGTATCATGTAAAAATNCGCTGTGGTCCAGCTGGAAATTCAAACCAACAGCTTGGCCAATGGTCGCCAGTTAATTAAACGTTTTTTAACCCTCCCCACGCCAGGTCGTTAATGAAAGGAAACCAAAACCGCACAGACACAAATTCTTATATTTATTTTGAAACTGTCAATTAATTACTAATTTTTTTTTTTCAAACTTTAAGTGTCAAAACATACTGTCACTTGTTGCCAGTTAATTTTCTTGATTTTCCAGTCAGCATGAGGTTATCAACTGACTTTCAGTGAATGTTATTTCACTGATTCGGACATAGAGTGTAGACAATTGGCTTCCAAACTAATAAAAAAACTTCTACATAGTTTTAAGTGAAGAGAAAGAAGACTATAGGGAATTGTTTAACTCCTTGTGCATTGCTGTTCGTAAATACCACAGGACAGCTCTTCATATGCGAATCAACAGCTGTGGGCAACAATATAATTTACACTTTATTTAATAGCTGTAATTTCACGTCTCCTAAACGACTTGAGTGTTAACTGTCGGTGATTTAGAAATTTCAGTTCATTGTAAATCAGGATAACTTTATGATAAACGAGTGAAACTGAGGCACTCATGTAATACGCGAGCTTTTACAGCCTTTCAGTGAACCAGTTTTCACCATGTCGATTTAACACTTTACAGACTTTATTCACGTGTACCTCGAAATGTTCTAATTTGTTTAATTTTTCCACTGTGTAACACAATTGAAAGTTTTATAAAATGCCAAAGTTCTGGTTATAAGTATCATGTAAAAATATTATAATACAAAATAAAACAAAAAGTTTATGTAAAAAGCCTTTAAAACACAGTTGCTTGTAAATCCCGTTGCAAGTGCACGGGCCTTGTAATCGGGAGAGAATCAAATCGCCACTCATCGCTAGAAGCCAGACGATAGTAATCGTATTACAGAACAGATAGCGCGTTAGATTTAGCGTGTATAAATAAGGAAAGTCATAATAGAAAATACTGACATCAGCATGACTGCAGATTCTTTCGTGTTGAACAAAGACGACCCGCTTTCAAAACGCCTTGGTCCGCAGAAAATGAGTACCGACATGAAAGAATTATTTCACACTGATTAGAAGTGATGTTGGATGAAACAAATGCAGGGTCATGTCCAAAAACGCTCCACCCGGTGTAAAGGGCGTCTTTTCACTCACGGGCAAGCGCGTTTACAAACGTGCCGCTTTTGAAAACTGTAGGCAGTAGCGGTCTCTATGTCACACAATTACTTTAATTCTAGGCCACTTCACTCTGGCAGGACAAAGCCACAGAAAATCCCATTTGGTGCGTAAAAAAAAAACATGAATCGAAACATACTTCAAAACCGATGGGTAATATAAAAGAGAATATAAAATCAATATGCAGACACCGCTGAACATTTCGCAGATTTACGCGACGGTCTACAGCGCGTGTTCCGAAATTTCAGCAGTGCTAATAACTTTTCAACAGCCATCCTTATAGTTATAGAGTATACGTAAAAGGAGACCAGAAAGTATTGGTAGGTTGGTAGTACTTAACGTCTCGTTGACAGCGAGGTCATTAGAGACGGAGCAAGTTGCTCAGAGAAATAGGAACGGGGAAGGAATCGGAGCCATGGCTAGTGGTAAGTGACCATCCCCGCGTTCGCCAGGGGTGGTTTCAGAAACCCACTGGAAACTTTAATCAGGATGGCCTGACTGGGACTTCAACCCGTGACCTCCAGAATGCGGGTCCTGCAGTGCGTTAACTGCCGTGCCACCTCGCTCGGTCAGAAAGACCAGGATGTATGAGGTATTTCCAATAAAAGGGATGGCATTGCTATTTTACTACTATTTCGAGAACGCGCAAACCGTTAATTTATTTACCGTTATTGATTGATGAACCGCCGCATCTGAATGTAGCCACTTCGTAGTTTCGTTGCCATTGTGGTTTACCGAAAATTTTTAATGCTGTGAAATTAATTTTTACAGTTTTTATTTTTTATTTGTTAACAGAACTCTTGAAACGGGCACCAGGCAGCAGATTTCACACGCTATTTACACTCTCGCTTACTTTTCGGCCTTTATTTTCTAAGAAAGGTGTCTGGCATCGCCATGCGGTAAACGTGTTTATCGACTTGCTTCCAAGAAGGTATCCATAACCAGGGTCAATAGATCGCAAGAAAAAAAAGAAAGAAAGACCATGAGTGAAAGCTACTATCATTAAAAAGTGGGGGAAGGGGGGGCCTACTTAAATGNTCAATAGATCGCAAGAAAAAAAAGAAAGAAAGACCATGAGTGAAAGCTACTATCATTAAAAAGTGGGGGAAGGGGGGCCTACTTAAATTAAAGTAAGAAAAGTCTCACTGACTTTAGAAAATGTAAAAATAATGGAGAAGTAGCTACTAGTAGGAAAATGTGTTTTTCTCTTAACATATACTTTTTCGCACTCAGAGCNTCGCCGCATCTGAATGTAGCCACTTCGTAGTTTCGTTGCCATTGTGGTTTACCGAAAATTTTTAATGCTGTGAAATTAATTTTTACAGTTTTTATTTTTTATTTGTTAACAGAACTCTTGAAACGGGCACCAGGCAGCAGATTTCACACGCTATTTACACTCTCGCTTACTTTTCGGCCTTTATTTTCTAAGAAAGGTGTCTGGCATCGCCATGCGGTAAACGTGTTTATCGACTTGCTTCCAAGAAGGTATCCATAACCAGGGTCAATAGATCGCAAGAAAAAAAAGAAAGAAAGACCATGAGTGAAAGCTACTATCATTAAAAAGTGGGGGAAGGGGGGGCCTACTTAAATGAAAGTAAGAAAAGTCTCACTGACTTTAGAAAATGTAAAAATAATGGAGAAGTAGCTACTAGTAGGAAAATGTGCTTTTCTCTTAACATATACTTTTTCGCACTCAGAGCGGCACCTCGCCTGAATCACATTACGTTGTGTAGTTGTCACTTCGGAAGCATTCTCGACATGTGTGTGGACCATTGACTAAAGATACGGTAGACCGATTTTCGTTGGTATAAGAGCATGTTTCACTCTGTATTCTTAAGTAGTGTATTTTGTGCCATAGGTAGGGCCAGTGACTTTTCGCGTAAAAATCTGAGCACACAGTAGACTTCAATACTATGTACACACCTCAGCTGTGGTTATATTTCCATTGGCTGCTGGTGCCGTGTCCGTCTTTGACCAAGCCACTAAGGACTAAGTAACTCCGACACTGAGCCTTCGTGATTCGTGCGCAAACGGTTAACACGGGCCAGAACATTTTTTAACCAATCAAAGAAGCTGGACGGCCTTACAGTGCTTTGGACTATATCTTGTTTCGAAATCTTTTCGCGAAATATCACTGCGCCTACCCATAGGTGAGGTTCACTACGAATAAGGGGTACGTAACGAACGAACGAAATATTTACGAATACAGATGTGAAAGATCCACTTATACCACCAACTCCAGACGCATACGCCAGCAAAAATGGCATAACTGGCCAGCAACATGTCGGAACTCCGTTCGCCAATCAGCGCGCAGTAGTTTACTTGCCGGTCAGTAGCTCAGCCAATAGGGATTTGACAGTTGTTAAAGTGTAGTTGACATGAACCGTACTGGATTCTTTCATTGCTTACTTTTATCAAGAAGAAAAAATTATAAGAGGTGGGACATGATCTACATATTTACGTGTAATAGTATGTCGTAGCAATTTTTTACAGCTATCAAGTAAAACGTAGTGAAGAATTTGATGAAAAGTACGTAACGGTTTGTAAAATATAATGTAATTTATTTTTGATCAATTGTTTATCGTTACCTTGAACATATCATACCATACGAAAACGAAGAATTTCTACAAAGTAGCGAGGCCCCATCTCAAAACACCAGAACTCGCTAAACATAACTAATTTAGGCCATCCATTCCGTCATTCATTCTGAGCAAGTACTATAACTAGAAGAACGTCAACAGGAAGTAGGCTGATATAGTTGAGTCACGGTTTACTAAAAACGTTTGGAAGTTGTGATTTGTTTCTACTCAGATAACACGTAAGCTTTGACCTGAATTTTCCTTGCTTACCGCAAGCTAACATGCTATATATTCGAGGTTTCTTCAACTTATTGAATCAAACCTTTGAAAAACAATCCCACGTATGACGTGCTCGGTTGCTTCCTAAATACATATATGTTATGTATCACGAGCGTTTTACACTTGTTTTAAAATAAAGTTGTCTTATTTTTGTATGAATTGAATGTTACTTTTATTTTATCTATAAAATATAATAATTAATTAAATTTAATATAAATAAAAACAAGGTGGAAATATGTGTGTTGGTAACACCTAGNTTCCACTCGTTCGTTCCGGGCGATGTCATCTACCTTACACACCCGTCCTTGCGTTCCATCGCTTCTCCGTCTTTACCTCGCCTCGTCCTCATCGCCTCTTGGGGCTTCGGTGGCTCAGAGGTTAGACTACCCGCCTTCTCTCTAGGCGAACCGGGTTCGATTCCCGGGGGGGTCGCTCCCAGATTACCGCACGTGGGAATCGTGCCGGATGATGCCTCTTGTCGGCGTGTTTTCTCGGGGATTTCCTGTTTGCCAACGCTGCTCTATACTCACATCGCTTCACCCTTTATCTTCACGCGCTCGCTCATTGCATTACGCTGTAGAAAAAATATAAATTCTGAACTTTTTGCAAGTAAGTGTAACGTAACTAATGCAGCATACTTTTGCAATTACCAGTATATATTCTTGTCGTGTCATTATTACCAGATAACGCGGGGATGATATTTGGCGACTACGTTTGAAGGTATTTGGGAAATGTAAAACTGTTGTGATAGGAAATATTCAGCGATTTCGCTGAAACGAAAGTGATGTTACATGAATATAAAATTCAACATGGTGGATTAGATATAGCCTTAATAAGTGCGTCCAATGTTCTGAGCTACGAACAGAGCATAAAATTCAGACTTAGCCTGTGTATTGCGTTTAAGGCGTCGTGCACATTAAAAAACGCTCCATCTCAGAGTACGCCACCATGGTTCAGAACGGCTTTCACTAAGCGCAGTGTCTCAACATATACGCATTATACACACAAAAAAATACTCGATGGACATGCAATGAACCTTGCTGAAAACTTTCCACCAATAAATTTATAGGGCAGGTGCTTGAAGTTCCACAGGCACACGCAGCACGACGAGAACACTGCACGCCAGTTCGGAGCACTGCGCGTAGCGGCGATGGCGCACTTGTAGCGCGTGCCAGCGTAGCCCTTATAGCTCTCGCGCTTCTCGGTCTCAAACGCGGGAAAGAGCTCCAAGCAGGCAGGCCCCTTAAGATTTACTGATGTGCACTTTATGTATTCTTCCACCGTTCGTAAAATTAACATTGCCATAGGCTTGATCACTTTATTCTTGCGCCAGTCAGGTGTAACTGTGGAATTATTAGAGAAGGAAACATTTTACAGGTTTCCTAACTCCTACACTTACATGCAGTAAAAAAAAAGAAAGGAAAATAAATAATTTCATTACTCACGAATGTTTGCCTTAAACTTTTTATTCAACGTTAAAGCATGGAACTACTTTCCCTCCGTCGTTACCAAGTTTACTGTGGGCGTGCCAGTTAGTGAACCCGTTTGAATAAATGAAGTTAGGGGCAGTGACATTTCTCAAAGGTTGGTTTCAAAAGTCTTCAATTAACTGCGAACAGCCTTTGTGTATAAAAACTGTTCAGGCCCCAAATTAATTATTTCTAGATTTTGAGAATATTTCATGGTTTTGTAACATAACATTAAAGATACTTAAAAAAAATTATAGCATTTATAAAAAAAAATTTAATTAGTGAAAATGCGAAATTTTAACTTAAAATCCTTATTCGTACAAATTTCAAAAACTTTTTTTCACTTAAAGTTNACAGCCTTTGTGTATAAAAACTGTTCAGGCCCCAAATTAATTATTTCTAGATTTTGAGAATATTTCATGGTTTTGTGACATAACATTAAAGATACTTAAAAAAAAATTATAGCATTTATAAAAAAAAATTTAATTAGTGAAAATGCGAAATTTTAACTTAAAATCCTTATTCGTACAAATTTCAAAAACTTTTTTTCACTTAAAGTTTGGTTTAAGTTAAGAGTCGTTATTGAATTCACAGAAGTGGCATGTTGAAATTTCTTTGAAACCCGACACTTGTGATCGCGCGGCAATTGTTTAACTTTTAACTATTTTGAATTTTAATTTCATCTCAAAAGTTAGAATTGAAATAACAAGTAAATCAAATAATAAATAGTAAGAAAATATTTTTATTACATTATTATAACATCAACAATTATTTAAAACTTTACATTATTGCATTAATTTTGTTAAATTTTAATACTTGTGTGAAAAAGGGTGTACATCTAAAATTCTTATAACGCGTTTCATTCGTTTTTTAAAAATCATTTTCTTCCATTGTCATACTTTCTTCACAACGAAAAAGGGTGTAATACACCAGGTATGAAGGAATTAATTTCTGGCCCTTGAAACCGCAAAGGGCACCAGTTTACTCTGAGCTATTTCCACGTTTTAGGCAAGCTGCTTCAGTACGAAATATTTACTTGTTGCAAATTTAAGAGATGTATGCCCTCCTCTGTACACAGTAGTAGGTCGTCGCCCAAAAATACCTGTAGGAGTTTTATGCATGAACGGTACTATTTGTGATGATTGACGTTGTACCCTTGCAGTTATGTTTTATTCTTTATTTGCTACTGCCAGTGTACTGTGTAACGTAACACGTATGAGAAGTCCGATGGAAGTTATTTTCAGAAAAGTTTCATACATTGTGTTCAATGTCATGACCCTTGATAAAAAAAAAAAAAGGTTTTATAGCTTCTGCATAATCATAACTATGTATAATGACATTGAAAATAGGAGATATCAACTTAAATATAGAAATGATTTTATTTGATAAGAAAGAAGAATAACAGCAAGATACATTAACATGAGTGTTTGTTTATATACAGTTTATCATATATGTCATTATATTTTTCATTTATAAAATTACTTTACGGCAAGAAATTTTTGTATGATTGTATGATTTTTTTTGTTGCTAATACTAAAAAGTTGTAAAAGAATTTTTACTAAGCATAGCTTAAAATTAATTTAATCAGATAATGCCTAACATATTCCCTCTTTCTATTTTCAAGACAGTGATTTAGTTATTTTGTGTGTTAAAGCGTCAGTAAAATTGTACTTTTACAAATAGTATCACACGCTGTCTATAAATTGAACAAATGGGTTTTTAGTCCTCCACCAAACTCAGAGACTCCGCATAATGCAAGATTGTAAGGCATAGGATTAATAAATAGCTAAGGGCATCACCTGCCGGTATATCAAATGGGGAATTATTTCCTCTACACAAGAGGAAATAAACTTACCTGCAGCGTTAGTGACGTAGGCAGTTGTGCGTCTTCGATATGTCAACTTAATTTTTTTCGTGGAAGTTTTTGAAAATTCAATGCAAATGCCTACCTAAGTTTCGCTGGTTTACGTTTTGGGATACATTAGTCCCAAAAGGTTGTTTACATCTTAAAATAAATTTTACTTAGTCGTATGAAGTTGATTACCTTTTCGTAGGTAAACGTTGATTATGAAAACTTTTAGCAGAGGCTAAACAATTATCGCGGAAAATAAGTTTTCAAAACACACCCCAAATGCAGTTGACCTAGATCGAATTCGCGAACATCCGCATGTAAGATTTAGTAACAAAGTATTACGCATGCAGGGCGAAGGGACTAGCACTCAATTCGTAAAACCTGCCAATCGCGTCCGCCTGGTTTCTATGGACTCGCATAAGGAGGAGCTACGCGGTATTTTACCATNAATAAATAATTTCATTACTCACGAATGTTTGCCTTAAACTTTTTATTCAACGTTAAAGCATGGAACTACTTTCCCTACGTCGTTACCAAGTTTACTGTGGGCGTGCCAGTTAGTGAACCCGTTTGAATAAATGAAGTTAGGGGCAGTGACATTTCTCAAAGGTTGGTTTCAAAAGTCTTCAATTAACTGCGAACAGCCTTTGTGTATAAAAACTGTTCAGGCCCCAAATTAATTATTTCTAGATTTTGAGAATATTTCATGGTTTTGTGACATAACATTAAAGATACTTAAAAAAAAATTATAGCATTTATAAAAAAAAAATTGATTAGTGAAAATGCGAAATTTTAACTTAAAATCCTTATTCGTACAAATTTCAAAAACTTTTTTTCACTTAAAGTTTGGTTTAAGCTAAGAGTTGTTATTGAATTCACAGAAGTGACACGTTGCAATTTCTTTGAAACCCGACGCTTGTTCACGTGCGGCAATTGTTTAACTTATAACTATTTTGTCTTTTAATTTCATATCAAAAATTATAATTTAAATGACAAATAAATCAAATAATAAATCGTAAAAAAAATATTTTTATTACATTATTATAACATCAACAATTATTTAAAACTTTACATTAACGCATTAATTTTGTTAAATTTTGAGACTTGTACGGAAAAGGGTATACATCTAAAGTTATTGTAACGCGTTTCATTCGTTTTTTTTTTTTTAATTATTTTCTTCCATTGCCATACTTTCCTCACAACGAAAAAGGGTGTAATACACTAGGAATGAAGGAATTAATTTCTGACCCTTGAAACCGCAAAGGGCACCAGTTTACTCTGAGCTATTTCCGCGTTTTTGGCAAGCTGTTTCAGTACGAAATATTTACTTGTTGCAAATTTAAGAGATTTATGCCCTCCTATGTACACAGCAGTAGGTCGTCGCCCAAAAATACCTGTAGGAGTCTTATGCATGAACGGTACTATTTGTGATGATTGACGTTGTACCCTTGCAGTTATGTTTTATTCTTTACTTGTTACTGCCAGTGTACTGTGTAACGTAACACGTATGAGAAATCCGATGGAAGTTATTTTCAGAAAAGTTTCATACACTGTGTTCAATGTCATGACCCTTGATCAAAGAAAAATATGTTTTATAGCTTCTGCATAAACATAACTCTCTATAATGACATTGAAAATAGGAGACATCAACTTAAATACAGAAATGATTTTACTTGATAAGAAAGAAGAATAACGGCAAGATACAGTAACATGAGTGTTTGTTTTAATACAGTATATCATATATGTCATTATATTTTTCATTTATAAAATTACTTTACGACAAGAAATGTTTGTATGATTGTATGATTTTGTTTGTTGCGAATCTTAAAAAGTTGTAAAAGAATTTTCACTAAGCATAGCTTAAAATGAATTTAATCAGATAATCCCTGACATATTCCCTCTTTCTATTTTAAAGACAGTGATTTAGTTATTTTGTGTGTTATAGAGTCAGTAAAATTGTTCTTTTACAAATGGTATCACATGCTGTCTACAAATTGAACAAATGGGTTTTTAGTCCTCCGCCAAACTCAAAGACTCCGCCTAATGCAGGGCTGTAAGGCATAGGATTAATAAATAGCTAAGGGCATCGCCTGCCGATATATCAAATGGGGAATTATTTCCTCTACACAAGAGGAAATAAACTTACCTGCAGTGTTAGTGACGTAGGCAGTTGTGCGTCTTCGATATGAAAACTTAATTTTTTTCGTGGAAGTTTTTGAAAATTCAATGCAAATGTCTACCTAAGATTCGCTGGTTTACGTTTTGGGATACATTAGTCCCAAAAGGTTGTTTACATCTTAAAAGAAATTCTACTTAGTCGTATGAAGTTGATTACCTTTTCGTAGGTAAACGTTGATAAGGAAAACTTTTAGCAGAGGCTAAACAATGATCGTGGAAAATAATTTTTCAAAATACACCCGAAATGCAGTTGACCTAGATCGAATTCGCGAACATCCGCATGTAAGATTTAGTAACAAAGTATTACGCATGCATGGCGAAGGGACTAGCACTCAAGTCGTAAAACCTGCCAATCGCGTCCGCCTGGTTTCTATGGACTCGCATAAGGAGGAGCTACGCGGTATTTTACCATTCCGGGTGCGGTCTTCATTACTTTGTTCTGCAATGGATTCTGGTAGGAGTTAAGCGTGTAGTGCCGCAAATTTAAGTAATTCAGTTTCAGGAAACGCTGTGGAAACGATTGATGGTTCGTCNTTCCGGGTGCGGTCTTCATTACTTTGTTCTGCAATGGATTCTGGTAGGAGTTAAGCGTGTAGTGCCGCAAATTTAAGTAATTCAGTTTCAGGAAACGCTGTGGAAACGATTGATGGTTCGTCATGCTTGTGAGGTCAGGGGCGTAAATAGGCATGTATTTCCAAACCAACCCACTGAGTGTGTCAGAGCGTAAGAAACTACCCAGTAATCAAGTAGTTCGAACCCTGCTATCATCGAAGTGTTCCGTCACTCCAGATTTCACATTTCTCTGCACGACCATGTTACGTACAAACCAACATCCCGTACATTCACGTTACTTTCGCTATTGGATTACAGATTACAATCACGCCCCGGACGATTCCTCTAAGTGAATCACAAACCTTCCAAGAAAACAAATACCGAATCTCATGCTACCTGGGGCCGTGGTGGTGTAGTGGTCAGACTATTTGCCTCCTACCTAGGTGAACCGGGTTCGATTCCCGGCGGGTTCGCTCCCGGATTTACGTACGTGGGTTTCGTGCCAGATAATACCGTCGGCCAGCGGGTTTCCTCGGGGATCTCCAGTTTTCTCCATCCTTGCATTCCGTAGCTGCTCCGTACCCACCTCACTTCACCCTCATCAGCTCTCGAGAACATTGATGCTACGAATCTCGCCACTTTACTCTTGGTACCTAGTGTGAGGTAGAACTGTCGACTCACTAAGGCAGCAGCTAGCGAACAAACAACTGAACTCCGAGTAGCTATACAATGAAACGTGGAGTGTAGTTTACGAATCCTTGAACTTTTCCAACCTCTTTAAAATTTACATTTCAACTGGGCAAACACGTCCCTGACTGATACACGGCTTGAACAAGTGAAGTGCAATTCCGAAAGTTAGCAAGGTTGACATAGGCAGCTGCCATTTGGTTCGCAGAACACCTGACTGCCGCGAGGACTGCGTTGCGGTCTTCCTGTAGTACAAGTTTTCAAATAATTTTCCTTCACGTTCACAATATATTTTCGTATGGAAATAACACTCACCTCAGCCTTGTTTGGAATGTAGTTTACAAGACAACTTGCCCAAAGTAAACACAATTAAAAAAATCCTTCAAAGGCAAAAAAAAATATTAATAACTTCTTTTGACAGCTAAACCTGAGGTAAAAGTGCAACGCGTACACACGTGTTTAGGAAACACGTTTACAAAACTCAGGCACGTAATTTGTGACAGGAAAAGAGGAAGACTGATATAGGACACCCATGGTCCATCTCAATAAGAAAGGCTGTAGAAGACCTTAAAGGCGGAGGGCGACAAGCATGCTACGTGGGATATTATGCAATGTGCTTGCGTTAGAGGAACACAAATCGGCATATGGATTAATTAAACAGAGATCTTGGGTAAAAGGAAGGTATGGTATGTCGTACACCC
>NQII01001433.1:105024-143520 GCA_002778355.1 Clitarchus hookeri | reverse complement strand
CTCATGTAAATAATAGGGGTGGGCTCCCTTTGATTGCATGCAACATTTAAAAGTTGAAGTTAAATTGACTGTGGACGCCATCGAAAAAAAAACAGGACGTCGTAATAGGCAAAAGGCCTCCTAGTTGTAACTCTCTAGGACTAACCGTTTCCGTGCAAAACGCAAACAAAGGGTACAGTGGTAGCAAGACCATGGCCTGGTGGGTAGGCAACACGTCCTACGCCCAGTGGTAAACACCTGTTGGTGGTATGATCCACGATGTTACACGTCACAGCCAGTTCCACTTTCCCCCCTTCTGTGCAGTTTAGTTTCCCGACCAGTCTGCCCGAGCGGCCTGTTATTCGTAGCCTGCCACTGCTTTGAATCACTAGCTACTGCAGACGTGAACATGGACGAGCACACAAAATTCTGAAATGACTGTCGTGGGTCTTGGTGTATGGTGAAGTGAGAGGCAACGGCATGGCAGCTGCGCGTGCGTACAGCTTAAGATACACTGCATGACATCAGCCAAACCATCAGGCATTCGCACACCTTACACAGCGACGACGGGAAACAGGCATGTTTCAGCGTCGACGTGGACCTGGCCGACCGAGAAACGTAAGTTCTCAGCAATTTGAATGGGCAGTATTATAGAATGTAGTGGACAATGCTTCGACGAGCACCCTCTCGATCGCGCGGACAATGGATGCANCAGTATTATAGAATGTAGTGGACAATGCTTCGACGAGCACCCTCTCGATCGCGCGGACAATGGATGCATCGAATGGCACAGTATGGTGTGTCCTCCATGAACAGCTTCTGCGACCATACCATGTGCGTAGGGTACAAGCAATGGGGCCAGCAGATTATACCCCTCGGCTAGAATTTTGCCGGTGGTTTATGCAGTAGCGTGAAATTGATCCATAAAGATAGCGCTGATTGTCTTGGAGGTGGAATCACAGGCCTCGACCTGCCGTCCCACATTGCCGGGCGTCGAACGGGGGCATAGACAGGTATGCTGAATAACCCAGCCGATACCCCTCGTAGGACACGTAATTCAGCAGCGTTGTAGGCGAAAATTGTGCGGTGTTTCCAGGCACACCGTNAGCCGATACCCCTCGTAGGACACGTAATTCAGCAGCGTTGTAGGCGAAAATTGTGCGGTGTTTCCAGGCACACCGTTACAACTTTGTATATTTGTTCGGCCACTCATTTGACTGCTTTCATTCAATAATACAGCTCGAGTGTTTCTATATTTTGTTACAATTAGGATATTACCAGTGTTTGTTAGTGCATATATTAATGATTACTAATGTTATAACCATCCCAATAAAACAAGTTCAACAATAAACTGAAAAAGACAGCTATGATCCTTCAAATATATATTCTACACGTTGTACAGTATATGAAATGTATGTATTTGAAAACATGCTTACCTAACCATTAATCACTTTAGCTGAGGTTGCTACAATGTAACATTCGGGTGCAAACGGTCTAGGTGAGAATCTCAATCGTGTTCAAAGGTTTTTTTATATTAACCAAAACAACGTACATAGAGCCAAACAAATCTTTTGTTACACCAACCAAATCGTGGTTTGGAGAAAGAAAGTAAGAAACAACAAAATAATTTGGTTTCAACAATGAAATATTTCATTGCCTCTATACAAACAGTTAATTTTGTTACGCCAAAAAAACTTTGTTTAACTCAACAAAAGTTTTTTCTCAGTGCAGATCGGCACTCTATGGCTGACAGCCAACCAGTAATAAACTTTATTGAGTTGAGTGAGTGTGTCATATGCAGCGTGAACCCTTGGGGCGGCGAGACACTGAGCGAAGAGATTTGGGCAGCTCTTCCATCAGGGTCTTAAGAGCCGATGAGGGTGAAGCGAGGTGGGTGTGTAGCAGCGCAGGAATGCAAAAGCTGGTAAACGGGAGACCCCCGAGAAAACCCGCCAACCAGCGACCCCGTCCAGCACGATTTCCACATGCAAAAATCCAGGAGCGACCCCGTCAGTAATTGAACCTAGTTTGCCTAGGTGGGAGGCGAGTAGTCTAACCATTACGTCACCGCGGCCCCTACATTATGACAGTGGTAGTTGGGAAAGCAGAGACCAACAGAAATTAACTTTCCTATAATTGTGTATATAAACGAACCAATTACAGCTTGTCCTGAAAGCCAGTAAAAGTGCACAGTGTTAATCACAATCTTAAAATTAACATAAAATTCCCCCTTGCGCTATCTCACTTAACCTCGCCATCTTTGAGGAATCTGAGAGAATATATTTTTTTTTTACCATGAAGTAACCTGGGGTTATATTCTCGNAGTAACCTGGGGGTTATATTCTCGCCCATTTATCCACGTATCGGGAGCCGTTTAACGCCATGGAAACCATAAGCGAGGTGGCAGTTGCCACGGCACGTAGTTAAGTGGTCACGTGCGTATCAGCATATCGTAGACTCCGCTATGCTCGTGTAGCGATGCTCACGTACAGTATAGTCTATTCACAGTATTTTCACACTATTTTAATCAAACCTTTAAAAGTTCACTCTCTATATGACGTTTTTGGTTGTTTCAAAAATGCGTCACATATCGCATTTGTTTTATACATCTGTCATCATAAAAGTATTTAATTTTGTATTAAATTAGGCTTTTACATATAATAATATTCAATTTATAATTAATGCGAATAAAAATAGGGAGAAAATAGATGTGTTAGTAATGCCTGGCAAGAAATATTTCCCATGTCAAATATTATTAAGCTGAGTGCGCACAAATGCGGTGAGTTGTCCTTTTGGTGTGTATTACTAGACTCTCAGGAATAACATGAATGTAAAACTTTGGCAGGGCTTCAGGAAAGTTGATTGCAACCACGATTGGACTATAACCGTGAGCAACTTATCGTGCATATCACTCTAAGAAATTATTGGCAAATTTTTCATTTCAGTGTGCACGTATAGTAAGGACGTGCAAATGATAAAGGGTTATTTCCCATACATACAAGTTAAAGTCCCTTCAGTATCTCATGAACGAGTCGACTTCGTATAGTAATGATGCTAAACATCCCTAAAAGCTGTTCACGGAAAAGTAAGTATTTTAAAAAAATCAACATTTGAAAAAATTCGCTTCCCATTAACTGAGTAAATGCTACTGTAGACAACGGCGTGCAGGCACCCAATTATGTTTGCAGTGAATCAAGTAAAATTGTTCTATGTGTTCAAGTTGTATTGTGAGTGTAATTTTTAAGTCTATGGCAAATTATTTTGGTGTTTATTCTCATACATATTATGGTATGAATTTGCGTATTAATAACACGGTTTGGCTCTAAACAATTGAATAATTTGACTCGACTAATGCTCGAATAAAGCCATTAGATCCATAGCAATGTAAATTTTACATACGGCGGAAGGATAAAAACCTTATGATACAATAATACCATAAGCAGGGCTTTCAAAAGTTCTTACTTGACCGGGAATATCCTCTACATATGTATAGCCTGACGTTTGGTATTATTTCCACACATTGTATGTATAGGTCATAAACTTCATTGCAGTTTAAGAAGTGTAATAGAAAATTTAGTAGTATGTACATTCTGTGTTCTTCCAGCACAAGTACAATTAGCATTGTCATCGGTCTGATCACTTCATTCATGCGTCGGTCAAGTGAAACTGTAAAACTATTGCTGAAGTAGATATTTTACAAATTGGCTAATTCTTACAACTACGTGCATTAAAAAAACAGAAAGCAAAATAAATTATCTCAGTTTTCACGGATGTTTGCCTTTTTATTCAATGTTAAAGCATGTATCTACTTTTCCTCCTTCGTTACTAACGCTACGGAATACATGCAGGTAAGCGAAGTGAAATTTTTCAAACATTGGTCTATGGTTGGTCTGAAACTTTTTCTGTGAAATCTCGGTAAATAAAAGTTCGGGAAATACGACTTCTTGCCCGGAAAAGGTAAAAAAAAAAAAACAATTATATATGTCTGTATCTTTTTTACTTTTATTGTATTAAGTGTATTTATAGCGGAATTCCTAAAAATGGGAAACAAAAATATCGCATTTTTAAAGTTTGCCTAAGTAGTTTCCTTATGCCACAAGAGAAAAAATACGATTGTACGCACGTAGTTTAAAATGTTGGCTTTCGCCGCGTGTAATAAAGTCCCACCATCACAGATGTGATCTGCACAATGCAGCATCACGACGGAAGCGTCCTTGCGTGTAGGAGCGACGAGGCACTAGATGTGCGTGTTACTGTCGCCCTTATACCTCGAACGCGCAGCTGCATGGTCCTCTCAAGTGCCGGACATCGCCGCGAACTGACTGTGTATAACGCGCGCGCGTGTGTGTGTTTGCGGCAGAGNTTAACACTTCTTCCTGTCTAACGAACTATGCTACGATTGCAAACATAACATGCACGTGTGTTTGAAGTCTTAGAAAGTCCTAAACGAATTCGCGAAATTTTCTAGTCCCTACTTATAAACTTCTGGCACTGACACCCCCTGATGCTGTGGCAACATACTGGGCCTGAGTTTGGTAGGTCCCGGGTTAGATTATCGGCGTTCCATGTGCCAAGCGGTTACTCTTCTCCTAGACACTGAGCTGTCGCACTTGTTACTGATGCCAGATATTAGAGTTTCTTTCTGGGGTACACGTGGTTGCGCGTCTCCCTGGTGCTAGAGCGGTTTAACTTCTCTCAGGTCGTAAGTATTTACATGTTTGTTTCTGTTGAAAAATTGTTATCTTTCTCCCTGGTGCAAAGCAGTTGCATTTCTCTCTGTTCCAAGCGATTACATTTTGATCCGAAGCCAAGTGGTTTTACATTTAAACCATTACATTTCTTGTATTGTGCCAAGCTATTTTATCTCTTTGTCATCAAGGGGTGATACTTCTATCTGATGACATGCGGTGACAATTACTTCTCTTTGGCACCGAACTATTACTCAACTGCCTGGTGCCATGATGTTGCATTTCTCTCTGGCAACAAATAATTACTTTTCTCTCTGATGCCGAACAGGTGAACATCTCATTGGCTTCAAATGAATATACATTCCTCTCTGGCGCCAAGTAGTTACATTTCTCTCTAGTGTTCCGTAGTTAAACTTCTCGCTGAAGCTAAGTGTTTACACTCGTTTCTAGTGCCAAATGGTTATCTTAGTTTCTGAGAGCACTTAGATACGTTTCTCTCTGGTGACGGACAGCTATACTTCTCAAGTACAAGTGGCTACATTTCTCTTTGGCGCCAAGTAGTTGCATTTCTCTCTGATGCCGATCACTTATCTGCTTGGCTTCAATTTTTTTTAATTTCTCTGTGGAACCAAGCAGTTCCATTCCTCTCCGGTGCCAAGCGAGTAAATTTCTCTGTGGCGCCAAGTGATTAAATTCCCATCCAGTCTCAAGCGGTTTCTCTTCCCTCTGGTACCGAAAGGTTGAACTTCTCTCTGTCATATCTTTGGCGGCAAGAAATTACACTACTCCCTGATGTAAAGCGGTTGCATTTCTTTCTGGTACCATACCATTACAGCTCGTTCGGCAACAAACAATTATTACCAAGACTCGTTCCAGTATAAACTTATTGCTTTTAATGATGATATGAAAGAAATATAATTTTACCATTTGTAATAAATATTTTTCTCAAATGCTATACTTCCTTGTTCCTTTCGGATACCAACTGGCTACATCTCTTTCCCATCATGTTCGATTTTCTCTGTTTAAGCACAAATTCGGCCATGAATATGTGTATTATGTTCAAGGTTTTGTTACTCTCCGATTTCAAGTGGCTACATTTGTATCTGTTTAAACTATTTTTGGACACAATATAGTTTATCAGATATGGCTTCATCTGTGTGCTTCTTCGTGCCTGAGGCGTGTTACGTTTATGTCTAGTTAGATTTATTTTGTAAACAAAAATGTAATATTTCTCTCCTATCATACTTTTCTTCGGCATTGGGTGATTTTATCTCTGTCGTGTAATATTCCTCTCTAGATCCACAAGATTTGCTTCCTCGCGGATTATGCTTCTATGATTACAAATTGTTATGCATTAGTCTCGTGAATATTTCATCTCGAGTGTCTATAGGTGACATTTATAACATTAAACATTTTTAGTGCAAGAATTGTTTTATTTTACCTGTCGGCTATGTTCATTGCCGGCATTATAAGATTACCTTTATTTCAAGCTATATTCTTTCCTGTCAACCAAGTTGTTAAATTTGCCCACGGTTACGTTTGTTTAAACTTTCTGACATCAAGTCATTACATTTAACTCAAGTAATGGTCTTCATTTCTCTCTGGTTGCATTTTCTCTCTAGTGCGAAGAGGTTTCATTTTACTTTNATTTAACTCAAGTAATGGTCTTCATTTCTCTCTGGTTGCATTTTCTCTCTAGTGCGAAGAGGTTTCATTTTACTTTGATCTCATTACTCTTGGACACTAAGTTATTTTTCTACATGATCCGGAACTATCTTCCAAACGTAATTGGCCAAAACGCTCATCTTTCAGAATAAAAATGTTAATAATTCTCATTTACATTAATATCTTTAGCACAAGGTCTTTCGCTATGAAACATATTTCTCTGAACTAAATGTACAGTGCCTATGGTGATTCAGATGTCCTTGAATTTATGAGATACCTTGCCATTTTTCAGAGAGAAATCGTGTCAAATTTTTCGATATCTCACCTCACAGTGCACTTCTGAAGTTGACAATCGGCTGTCAACTTTGTTCGCCTGTAATTATATAAGTAATGAATAACAGTTTTGTGGCATTAAATGAAAGGTCGTACGGGAGATCTGAGTATAAACATACGCACGTAGTTACACGTTGAGGGTCAAAGTCAGAAGGTGAGATAAAACGTGGCTGATGGAGCCCGCTGTCCTACCAAAGGCACAGGCTTGCGGCACCTTGACAAATTGGAGAATGGGCGATGCAAGACAGCGTGTAGTAGGTGAGGCAACGGAATGCACAGTTGGAGCGAATGGGGTTACCTAGAGAATAACTAGAAACCATTGGTAAGTCTTTCGTGTTTAGTACATTTAAGATCGGGTCGCGGCCACTTTGAAATATCATAGACACCTGGTAAATCCTGGCTCGACAGAAGCTGATGATTGTGTATTTAGAAGAGTGGCAGGGTATTGTAGGGCCGGATTTCTTAAACTGGGAGACACGCACGTCTGGGCATGGGTGAGANATTTAGAAGAGTGGCAGGGTATTGTAGGGCCGGATTTCTTAAACTGGGAGACACGCACGTCTGGGCATGGGTGAGAGACTTTAAGGGGAGGTGTGATAAACTGTGAGAATAAGTATTAAAAGTATAAGTATTATAAAACAACATTTAAGTTAAAAAAATGGTTGCCTGTAAAGTCGGTTTTACGGGCGAAGATTTTACGTGACAACGTAGTGCTGCGCGCNATTTAGAAGAGTGGCAGGATATTGTAGGGCCGGATTTCTTAAACTGGGAGACACGCACGTCTGGGCATGGGTGAGAAACTTTCAGGGGAGGTGTGATAAACTGTGAGAATAAGTATTAAAAGTATAAGTATTATAAAACAACATTTAAGTTAAAAAATATATATAAATTTAGTACCTAACCCCACAATTGATGTGTGTATATGTATATGAGCTATCAATTACAATGACTAGGGTGGGGGGGAGGCCATGATCTGATACAGCAATATATATGGGGAGATNAATATATATATAAATCCAGTACCTAACCCCACAATTGATGTGTGTATATGTATATGAGCTATTAATTACAATGACTAGGGTGGGGGGAGGCCATGATCTGATACAGCAGTATATATGGGGAGATCATGGGTCTGCCAAAGGTTGAGAACCCCTTATCTATATCGGCCCAACAATAAGGGTGTATAGGGGAAGGGGGGGGGGCAAATTTCCCGGGGGAAATTCTATCCCTATCCCAATTTTTTCCTATCAATTCTCAGTTTAAAAATCTGCGTTGCTATCGTGTGCATGTTCAATGCTCGTTGTACCTTTGAAAAATTATTGTGCATTACTGGATTTAACTAAGTTGTCTTGAAATCAACTAATTGAATCATTTTCTTAAAATTTTCGTTTAAACTTTGTATCAGTTTTACTATTCACGTAGCAGTACAAAAAAATTAATAAAAGTGGACTGTATTGGAGGATCATTTTTTAAAGGAGTATAAAGGTTTGTTAAAAAATTGTCATAAAATTATGAAAAGGGGGAGCAACGAAATGATTTTCCCCCGGCTGTCGGGGTCTGTTGACGGCCACGTGTAGAGCGGTGGACGAGGCGGGGACCTTGTGGTGAATGTGGTTGTCTCGGCTGCAGGGTCCTCAGGTGGTGGCCAGCAAGGTGGAAGTGAAAGAGGGCCCACGCGTGATCTCGAGCAAGGTGGAGGTGAAGTCCGGGCCGCAGCCCGTGACCAGCAAGGTCGAGTTGAAGGAGGGCTTCAAGACGGTGTCGAGCAAGGTGGAAGTGGTCACCCACGCTCCTACCCCACCGACTGTCTTGCCGAACCCACCCCACCAGGAGCTGCACTTCTCCAGCGTCGTGGAGGTGCGCTCGTCGCCCGACGAGCCCGCCATCTCCGGCAACAACATCTTCTTCGAGCCCGAGTACGACTTCCTCTCCAGGCAGCCCTCCGAGGTCGTCGACGAGACATTCAGGGTATACCACATATTTACACTCGGTTCTCTTGATCATAATTACTTTTAAAAATGGATTTTTTTCCCCCGCTGTTACAAAATTACATCCAGAGCAATTTCAAATATTAGGTTGTCAGAATGTTGCATTATAAACAAACCAAATATATCTTTGAAAACTGTTTGACATTTAGTGCTTTTGCCGACCTCCCGTCATTGGTGAGCCGCCGTTCTGCGGTACGGGAGGTTCTGGGTTCGAATCCTAGGCAAGGCAAGGGTGTTAAATTAATTTAGGTCATAAGTTAGATGGTAAGCCGTCCCTTGATAAGTCTTCAGGCATAACACTGGGGGCGTTTATAATCACTTTCTAATAAATCAATCAATTTAAGTGCCTTTTCAAAAAAAAAAATTTAATTTTTGTGCATTTACCACAGTGAGTTAAACTATACAGGATTAAACTCTTTGGGAGTAATTTGTTTTTAGGGCTTATCAATTATTTATTTTTAATTCCTACAATACCTCGCACATGGTTCTGAACATGGCGACAGTAACCATATTGGAATGACATCACGAAGATTATGCGTAGAAAGTGTCATATATGAATGGCCAAACTAGCAGGCCTATACCTTGCTGGGTCGTGGGGTAAAGTAAGGTTAGGCTTGGTAAAGTAAGGCTAGGTAAGCTTAGCTTAAATCAGGTTAGCTTAGGTTAGGTTCGGTAGAGTAGACAATGTGGTACAAATAGGTTAAGCAACAGTAACCATCACACTAATAAATTCACACCATTGAGTTAATATATCGATATATTATGTCATTAAATCAATTACAAATTGGATAAAAATTATTATACACAATAGTCACCATTTATTGAATTTATTAACAATTATTTTTACAATGTATGTTGCACACTTTTAACTACCAATCTAACAAGCTCATTTAAATTATGTGTTGCACTACCAATAATCTAATTCCAACTCACAAAAAAATATATTTTGTATCAGAAACAACTAATAAACAAAAAACACGAAATAAAACATCATACTAGCTTTTAAGTGCGACAGCTCTATCTTCCCGAAAGCAAGTCGGAAGGCTACTCTACAAAATCGCGATCATCATCAAAATATAAGGGTATTTCTGATATTGGCTGATCTTCACGATTTTCTGAACAACTCATGCCTGTAGCTGGTGCTTGTGTGCGTAGGTGTTTAACCTGAAGCCGAGCTCCAAGTTCTCACTGCGATCGCCGCGGCCGACGGCGGAGGTGCGCTCCAAGGTGAATGTGGTGACGTCGCAGAAGGCGGATGGCGGCAAGACGCGCGCCGGCGCACACCCCACGGGGCTCGTCACCAAGCTGGGTGGCACCATCGTCAAGGACGGCGTCACGACAGTGCACGAGACCAAAGTTATCGGCACCTACATCTCCGGGAAGTACGCGCAGGTGCTGCAGAGCACCTCGCACGTCCACCAGGGCAGCGGGTGAGTAGCCGCAGCCTCCAGTGCAGCTGATGCTTTGCAGTTTCAAGATGGCCCAGAATCACTTATTTACACCTACTTTCAATTTTATAGCACTTTGTTCAGTCATGCTGTAGAGTGTATCCACATGATCATTGAATTTCTTTAGCGCCTCTTTATCAATTTTAACAAGGCCGAAATTAATATATTTAACAATTGTTCACCTCTTTTCATAAATGGTGCATGCCACATTCTATGGATGCAGAATGAATTATAGAGGCGTGAACATATTACAATACTTTTTTTTTCAGACTTTACAAATATCTAGAAGTACTATAGAGTAAGTAAGCTAGGTAATGTTATTGCACAATATGCTCACAATACTGCATAATTTGAGCTATCTTGGGGATTTATGACCCAAACAGGTACGATACACAGGATGTGCCGATTTATGTGGGGAGTAATCAGGTCGTCGACAGTACACCTCAAAACAAAATGGCCATACGAACGTATGTCCTTGGTTCGATGGTTCCCAAAGTTCTGTTGTTATTATTCTTAATAAGAGTATTTTATACACCCTTGTTCGTGGTACTGCAACCCTGCTTGTGTACCAACAGTGATTCACTCTTATAAGAGGTACTCTAAATGTCTACCTTGCATTTGAATGCATGCCTGCTCACGTCACATCAGTAACACATCCAAACACCCTAGGTGTGCCAAGGGATCTGCTGACGTAGTATTGCAAAACCCGTAACGGCTGTTGCGTAAACGATGGTCTCCAGATGNCCCCGCCGATAAAAAAAAAACACTGGATTCTGATCAGGGGAACGTGCAGGCCATGCGATCGGTCCTGAATGACCGATCCACTTGTGCGGGAACCGCTCATCCAGATAAGCCCTACGCAGCTACTGGAACGTGGTGGCCCCCTATTTTGCATGTACAACATGCATTGTATTAGACCTAACGTGACATACTCGAGTAGCATATGTACTGATGTTGCAGAAAGTTACGGCAGAAAAAATTGGCACATCAGGCGCTTGGTGTCCAACATGCGTTGCATGTCAACAGTCTAATGGGCATAGCAACGCACACTGCACGTTCGTATCTACCACACTCTGTACAGACTACCAACAGCGGACATAGTGATAGGGGCACGTAACCCAGAAACAATTGAAGACAAATACGTTCTAAATCTGAAACAGTGAGAATTGAACGGAATCAGTGAAAACCAATGAAAATAGCGCGGTTGATAATCACTGCCACATAACTAATTACTATGATGGCTCAATTTTACTGATTTATTTCGAATTCCCACTGAATGTAGAGAATTGCACTGCCATAAGTCGCTTGTTCCCAGTTAATTTCCATGGCTTGCCAGTCGGCAGTAGTTTAACAACTGACTTTCAGTGATTGTTATTTCACTGATTGATATCACTGATTGTGGCTTACAGTGTATCCATATGGGCTTTGTATTGTTTTAAGTTTCCCGGTATACAGCCTGGTTACTTCCCACATAAAACGACACACAAGGTAGGTTGTCCGCGGATAACTGGATGCTCTTGAATGAAGTTATGGAAAAATTTCACCGCACCTAACTGCTTGAACAGTAGCCTCTTTCAAAGTAAACTCATAGTGGCGCATCCATAATAAAGGTGGCAGCGTATTAATGTATTTGAAACATTTGCCTGTCTTACCAATCTAATAAATATGTCGTTTTCGAATTAGTGGCTAGTAACTTAAGCTTCATTTGTTTTATACTTTTTTAATGAATAATGAGCGAAATATTAACTAACATACTACTGTTCTAACAATGTTATAGTGTTAACTGAATGGCTTGCTGCTTTGTATCTTGCTTTTTTTCGGTGAGTACCCTACCGCAATAAAAAATATTGAAATTTAATTGAACCTTTTAAAAATACATACGCCCACATCAGGCGTTACTGTGATATTGTTCAAATTTTAAGTTACATTTGAATTACTCGAGTTCGGACTCCCGTGTTCATTAAAAATATAAAGAAATTAGTTTTATTGGACAAAATTTTAACCATCACCGCTTTTACTAGCAAGCTAAGATAATTAACGGTAATTTTTATCGATTACCTTCTTTACTATAAGTATTATCGTCAGTGTTCGTGTTAAATATGCGTATTTTCGGGCACCAATATTTTTCAGAGATTGATTTCCAACGTGTTTAATAAAACTTAAATTAATCAATTTTGGGCTCATTTGTTGACTAAAGAAAATCTTGTGAACGTCGAAATCAGNAAAAAAAAAAAAACAAAAAAAACAGATTTTAGTTTATTTAATATATTTTCTGGGCCAGAAAATATTTGCATCTTCCGAAATTATTTAGTTTACGCATATGTTTTAGGTCGCATTATATAGAATATTTATTTTATGTGATTCATTATGCCTGTACTACTAAACGTACTATATTATCTCTTTGCAACAATATCGTATAGATGTATAATCTGTGCAGAAACCGCAAAAACCACCCACGGGTAGGTACGCCACAGGTTTTGTGTTTCTTTTATCTGCAAAATGGGAAAATGTGGCATTGTTAGTTGCATTCTAGAGTCTTACTTTAAGTCCTTGCAAACTTTCATGAAATTGTCCACGTTTTTTTTTATGTTCTAAATGTTCTTGATATTCCAAGCATAATGTCTTCTAGGACGGGGTACAAAACAGACGCCTTTGGCAAAATCATATGAAAGCAAAATAGAACTGCGAGTGAAANCGGGAAGTACGCGCAGGTGCTGCAGAGCACCTCGCACGTCCACCAGGGCAGCGGGTGAGTAGCCGCAGCCTCCAGTACGTCTGACGCTTTGCAGTTTCAAGATGGTCCAGAATCACTTATTAACACCTACTTACAATATTTAGCACTTTGTTCAGTCATGCTGTAGAGAGTATCCACATGATCATTAAATGTCTTTAGCGCCTCTCTATCAATTTTAACAATGCGGAAACTAATATATTTAACAATTGTTCACCTCTTTTCATAAAAGGTACATGCCACATCCTATGGATGTATAATGAATTATAGAGGCGTGAACACGTTACAATACTTTTTTTTCAGACTTTACAAATATATAGAAGTACTATAGAGTAAGTAAGCTAGGTAATGTTATTGCACAATATGTTCACAACACTGCATCATTTGAGCTATCTTGGAGGTTTATGGCCCAAACAGGTACGATACACAGGACGTGCCGATTTATGTGGGGAGTAATCAGGTCGTCGACAGTACACCTCAAAACAAAAAGGCCATACGAACATATGTCCTTGGTTCGATGGTTCCCAAAGTTCTGTTGTTATTATTCTTAATAAGAGTATTTTATACACCCCTGTTCGTGGTACTGCAACCCTGCTTGTGTACCAACAGTGATTCACTCTTATAAGAGGTACTCGAAATGTCTACCTTGCATTTGAATGCATGCCTGCTCACGTCACATCAGTAACGCATTCAAACACCATGGGTGTGCCAAGAGATCTGCTGGCGTAGTATTGCAAAACCTGTAACAGGTGTTACGTAAACGATGGTCTCCAGATGTCCCCACCGATAAAAAAACACTGCATTCTGATCAGGGGAACGTGCAGGCCAAGCGATTGGTCCTGAATGACCGATCCACTTGTGCGGGAACCACTCATCCAGATAAGCCCTACGCACTCTACTGGAACGTGGTGGCGCCCCATTTTGCATGTACAAGATGCGTTGTATCACACCCAATGTGACATCCTCGAGTAGCACATGTACTGATGTTGCAGAAAGTTACAGCAGAATAAATTGGCACATCAAGCGCTTGGTGTCCAACGTGCGTTGCATGTCAACAGTTAAATGGGCATAGCAACGCACACTGCACGATCGCATCTACCACACTCTGTACACACATAGGAGTATACAGACTACCAAGAGCGTAACCCGGGCACAATTGAAGACAAATGCGTTCTAAATCTGAAACAGTGAGAATTTAACCGAATTAGTGAAAACCAATGAAAATAGCGCGGTTGATAATCAGTGCCACATAACTAATTACTATGATGGCTGAATTTTACTGATTTATTTCGAATTCCCACTGAATGTCGAGGATTCCACTCCCATAAGTCGCTTGCTCCCAGTTAATTTCCTTGACTTGCCTGTCGGCAGTAGCTTATCAACTGACTTTCAGTGATTGTTATTTCACTGATTGATATCACTGATTGTGGCTTACAGTGTATCCATGTGGGCTTCGTATTGTTGTAAGTTTCCCTGTCTACAGCCTGGTTACTTCCCACATAAAACGACACACAAGGTAGGTTGTCCGCGGATAACTGGATGCTCTTCAATGAAGTTCTGGAAAAATTTCGCCGCACCTAACTGCTTGAACAGTAGCCTCTTTCAAAGTAAACTCATAGTGGCACATCCATAATAAAGGTGGCAGCGTATTAATGCATTTGGAACCTTTGCCTGTATTATCAATCTAATAAATATGCCGTTTTCGAATTAGTGGCTAGTCACTTTAGCTTGATTTGTTTTATACTCTTCGAATGAATAATGAGCGAAATATCAACTAACATACTACTGTTCTAACAATGTTATAGTGTTAACTGAATGGCTTGCTGCTTTATATCTTGCTTTGTTCCAGTGAGTACCCTACCGCAATAAAAAATATTAAAATTGAATTCGACCTTTTAAAAATGCATACGCCTACATCAGGCGTTACTGTGATATTGTTCAAATTTTAAGTTACATTTAAATTACTCGAGTTCGGACTCCCGTGTTCATTAAAAATATAAAGAAATTAGTTTTATTGGACAACATTTTAACCAGCTTTTACTAGCAAGTTAAGATAATGAACGGTTTTTTTTAACGATTACCTTCTTTACTATGAGTATTGTCGTCAGTGTTCGTGTTAAATATGCGTATTTTCGGGCACCAATATTTTTCAGAGATTGATTTCCAAAGTGTTTATTAAAACTAAAATTAGTCAATTTTGGGTTCATTTGTTGACTAAAGAAAATCTTGTGAACGTCAAAATCAGTTCCTATTCTGGGGGAAAAAAAAAAAAAAAAAAAAGCAAATTTCAGTTTATTTAATATATTTTCTGGGCCACAGAAAATATTTGCGTCTGCCGAAATTATTTAGTTTACGTATATGTTTTAGGTCGAATTATATAGAATATAAATTATATGTGTTTCATTTTGCCTGTGCTACTAAACGTACTAGAATATCTCTTTGCAACAATATCGTATAGAGGTATAATCTGCGCAGAAACCGCAAAAACTGCCCACGGGTAGGCATTCCACAGGTTTTGTCTCTCTTTTATCAGCAAAATGGGGAAATGTGGCATTGTTAGTTGCATTCTAGAGCCTTACTTTCACGTCCTTGCAAGCTTTCATGAAAGTGTCTACATTTTTTTTTATGTTCGAAATGTTCTTGAAATTCCAAGCATTGATGTCTTCTAGGACGGGGTACAAAACAGACGCCTTTGGCAAAAGCATATGAAAGCAAAATAGAACTGCGAGTGAAATGTGAGTTTCCCCCCTCCCCCTGCGAGCATTCTATTTATTGTGAATTTACACCTGAATAGATTGAAATCTACGAGGTTCAGGAAAATAACACAGAGCGAAATTTGCCGTTAACAACAATACATAATTCATCGTTTAAAAAGCAATTACATTGTGGTCACAAAATTTAATGCTAAATATAGGTCGCAACTCCAATTATTTCCATCAGATAGTTTTACGAGAGTAAAAGGTTATGTATGGTTACCGCAGATCTTGATAATTTATTCAGACATACCGTGTTTCGTCATAAAAATATCCCGTAATATTCGTACACGCAATTGTTGTTTCAGCTCCCACAGGCATACGCCACCCTTAGGAACCACTTTAGATAAAAATTCGATAAATTCCATGCATATCGGAGAACTGAAACCCTATCACAAAGGGCTTTGGGTAGCTCAAGTATACGGGAATATCCTTTCAGTTTATTTCGTTATTGAGTGGTTGTAAACATTTTTTCTGTCATTGACCTCATATTGTCATACTACGTGTTTGCGCGGGCTTATTTTTGTGAGAGCGAGACCCTGTGGCCGTGAATTTCACATGAGATATGATCAATAAATACATGGATTTAGTAACCATTTGGTTGGAATTATCGGTAGACTTTATTTATTCACGCCATTGTCCATTATGTGGTTAATATCGTATTCAGGCCTGTGCGAATGCATTTAAATGTGTTTTTTTTTCTTAACTATTAAAATGATAATTATTACTGATATTATTACCGTGCCATTCAATTTAATCGAGACAGGACGGAGGAAATATTCTTGAAGATACGCCTTCACAACTAAAAATACACCCGAGTACAGCTTAAAATAACGTATATTTCCTCAAGCATAAAAGGAATCCATGCCAACATAAATGAGGGGAAAAAAATATATCCCTTGTAAAATAAGAACAGCGAAATGCCTGAAAGTACGGGATGTCTTCTGCCGATGACCCGTAGTTACCTTCAGGCTAACAGCAGCAGTGGGTTGCAAATAATGATATTCGTGTTCATTTCGTATTTACTTACAAGGATATGAATAAAACTGGCGACGATTTGAAAATTGAGCATTACAAATCTGAACCTAGAATTTCCCTAGATTGTCAGGAAAACCTATGTGAATAAACTAGCTCCATTGCAACTAAACGCACTGAGAAAAAGAATTTGTTGAATACAACAAAGTTTCTTTGGCGCAACCAAATTAATTGTTTGCATAAAGGCAGTGAACAATTTTGTTGTTGGAAACTTATTATTTCCTGACTTTATGCTTCGAGAATTTACTCACTGGGAGAACTTTTCAAAGCCCCTAAAAGCAGGTCAAGGGAAGTACACCGATATTGTTTTTCAGCAGAAGTTTGCTAATTTACAGGGGTATTTACAGTTATATATGTGAAATATTCCTTCCAATATTTGAGTCTAGATAACTTTTATTACCACTGTTATAATTTCTCCGATGTTGTCGTGGATGTTAACCAGGGTAGCAATTACGTAAAAAAAAATTCTAAATTCAAAGTTGACGATCTCCGTGGAAGCCGTTGTGAAAACACTGAACATGTGAATTTGACAAGCAATGACTAAAACATTACGCGATATAAAAGGTTTTTAATGTGAGGAAAGAATACTAATAACTAATGTCTAAATGTTCAACGTGCAACTATAAAATACTGAATATTTTGGTGACGAGTACTTAAAACCCTTTTAGACCCGCTTCAATTTACGGTTTCAGGTGTTGCGAACAAGAAATTTTTGTGATTCATGCAACACTTATGTCGACATAACAATTGTTTCGTTGTCACGTTGCGTTCGGTCAAAACCATATAAAACCATTCATAACATACACCAACAGACGGTGTATGAATCAGTAGCCCACAGCGGAGTGGAGTGGAGTTGCTTGGGCGGATTTCTAAAGCGGTGTATTGAAAGCCGATGAAGGTGAAGTAAGGCGAGCAGCATCGGAAAGCAAGGGCGGGGGGAAATGGGAGATCCCCAAGAAAACCCGCCTACCAAAAGCATTGTCCAGCACGATTCACACTTGCAAAAATCTGTGTACGACCCCGCCGGGAACCGAGCCCGTTTAGCCTTGGCGGGAAGCGTCACCCAGTCACCCACAGGGTGAAATCACTGTGTACTGAGCCTTTCAGTTTTCAGCAGCGACCAGAAATAATTTCCCTGCGAATTACGTAAATAATTTCGAAAATCTGGCGTTAATGTTGTACATATAGCACTGAAAAAATATTGTGATTAGTATAATTTTTGTTGTGCAATTAATTTCGATACTATTAATTTAGATCTCATTAACAGATATAGGTAGAGCCAGTGACTTTTCGCGTAAAAATCGGAGCACACAGTAGACTTCAACACTATATACACACCTCAGATGTTGTTATACCTCCATTGGCTGCTTGTGCCGTGCCCGTCTTTGACCAAGACACTCAGGACTAAGTAACTCCGACACTAAACCATCGTGATTCGTGCGCAAGCGGTTAACACTGGCCAGAACCCTTTTTTTTAGCCAATCAAAGAAGCTGAACGACCCTACAGTGCTTTGGACTGTATCTTGTCTCGAAATCTTTTCGCGAAATATCACTGCCCTTAGATATAGGTGATTAGTTTTCAAAATGATATTCTGGTATGTCTGTGCAATTAATATTTAGCATCACGTTTAAGGTATGCGTTTATGTTGATTGTATAATTTTAGCACAAGAACTTAAAATTGCAAACAGGCCAAGAGGTGAATCTCGCATTGTACAAAGGAAAAGTACGTAAATACGTAAATAAAATTGGAACGCGCGGGTTACCCGTGAACGGGACCGTGACGAGTGACGGTAATGGCGACGCGAGGGGCTTGCGCCGTGTTTGACCGTGGTTCGGGGGGCACTGTGTGCTGCAGGAAGGCGAAGGTGTCGCCGTCAGCCACCCAGAGGATCCTCAAGACAGCCGCCCCGCTGCTGGGCAAGCCCCGAGCCCCGCAGTTGGACCCCACTCCTGCTGGGTCCCTGCACGACGAGACCGGGCTGCCCCTGGAGGCGCTCTTCAGTTCTTCCGGCGGACCCAACCTGGTGCGCGCGTCTCGCAGGCCGGCCGGCCCGCCGCCTTCCAACAGGTACCAACCACTTCAACCCTCCTACCGCCACGCGTTCATTCGCGACCCGAAGTGTTACAATCGCGTGGTATCTCTAGAGACCTGAAAAATTCGCGAGTTCAATGACCTGTAGGCTACTCTCCATTGCCGTATGTAAAAATCATGAAAATATCACTTTTCATTGGTTGCTTGTTGTATTAGCGGAAGACGGTGATTCTGTCTGCATTCTATTGTGTGTTTGTTATTGGCTCAGAGTTGTCCAGGAGGTGTAAACTAACGGGGGGACCAATATAATAAGCAATACAAACCTACGAGGTTTTGAATTCTAGCTTGTCCCGAAATGAAACCGCGAATTTTTCAGGTTTCTAGGTATTTCTATTTGCACTGCACTTGTTTCTAAATGCTTCTCGTGGTAAAGTGAGCATTTTCGAAAAAAAAAAAAAAAAAAAAAATCTTTGAAAAAAAAATTACTTCCTATTTCTAAATGTAACTACTACTGGCATGCAGGTTCCCTGTTAAGCTAGTAATTAATCAATAAAAACAGTTCTTAACACTTGACGTTTTGTTGTGACTGTGACGTTTCAATTTATAGCCAATAAAGTTACTAAAATTAACGTTTCTTTTTTTATTCCCATAGAATATGAATTTGCACATAAGTAACACAATTTTATTCATAACCCCCCCCCCCCCCNNNNCCCCCCCCCCTTTTCCACCAGCCAAAGTTTCGCTTTGATGGTGCATGAATAAAGTGATCAGACCCGTGTAAATGTTAATATTTACAAATGACGGAAAGGATACGTTAAGGGCAGGAAAGTATTGTTCAATTGACCATGAACAACCCTATAGTGTGTACACTAGGCCTGAATGGGTTAGAAACAGCCATATAATATTTCAGTGTAATTTTATTTCAGGACGGAAATGAATCTAGATATTTTGTTGCCGGTTCATAAATTTTGTTATTTAAATATAAACGTGATCGTCGAAAAGTGTCAGACGTCAACAAAAATCACCGTAGGTAGCCCTCTGATAACGGTTTTAATCTTCTGTAAAACTGGGTTTCAAACTGTAGCGACAATGTTGTCTGTGTCTTTTCTGAACAGACTGCTGTGTTAAAACACAACACAATGGTCAACCGCTTAAAGTTCTGAACCACGAAGCTTGTTTGTGTTGTTTTCCATCGCCGCCGCAGTTCTTACTTTCGGGCGGACGTGAAACTGAGGCGTTTACAAATGTTTTGTCAGGGAGACTCCTTAACGTCTTCTCTCGCACCTCACTGGCTCCGAAAGCACTTCCCGGACGTCACTTTACACCACTCGAAATTCAGACGAAGTGACTGTGTGGCGAAATGACTTCTAGGCAAGTGAATATTAAAAGAAATTGATTTTACGCCAAGTGACTGATAAAAAAAATATATTTTTTTTTTCGTCAAGTGACTTTCAGTCGAACTTATTTCTAGGTGAAGTTACTCATAGTTGACTCAAAGTAACTTTTATAGGTGAAATTACTTTTCGCCTAGTAATTATCTATTGCGCCTTTGCATGTAAGACGTGTACACAGACACTGCTTACTTACCATCGTACATATTGTCTACTATTGCTATCTTTACATTTAACAGTCCTCCTGGTTTATGTACCTGCATTACGAGAGCTGTGGGGGTTCCTCCAACCACGTGCGATGTGTGCTGAGGAGAGAGGGTGACGTGTGTGGATGTCCTGACCGCAGGAACAGCCTGTCGAGGTTCAAGGGCCGCAACCGTGACAGCCAGGACTCGAAGGACGCGCAGGACGTGAGCGGCGACGAGGAGGAGCAGGACGTGCCCTACAACGCCAACAGGAGGTCAACGCCCAGAGGCAACCCGAGGCCGGCCACCTTGGCCCGCCACAAGACGGCTCCCTCCAAGCACGGGTAAGTGTCCCTTAACGCGTCAACTCCTCCTATACGCAGTCGCTTCGACCTTCCTGTTGCAGACCAAATAGGAACTCATTCATTTCGTTTCACCCTGCGCCGATACCCAACGTGAGTCTATTTATACTGACAATAACGGACCCACAATGTCGTAGTACTCAAACTACTCGTCTCCCACCAAGGCGATTCCTGGCCTCTATTCCCGGCGGGGTCACACATTTTCTTGTGCGAAAAACTTGGCAGACGTTGCAGTTGGTCGGTGGATATTCTCCGGGCTCTCCCGCTTCCCCCCGCCCTTGCATTCGGCCTCTGCTCCATCTTAAAATCGTGCCAGTGTCACCGGCAACCAAGACCTCAATGCAAAGCACTGACCAAAACTCTAATCTTGCCTGTACCGTTTCCTTGATGAATACAGTATTCTTCATGCTTTCGTACACGTCAAATTCGTCAGCAGATCAGTTACAATTGAAATGTTGTTCACAATACAAATAGACCAAATCCGTGAATTTAGTTTAACANAACCAAGACCTCAATGCAAAGCACTGACCAAAACTCTAATCTTGCCTGTACCGTTTCCTTGATGAATACAGTATTCTTCATGCCTTCGTACACGTCAAATTCGTCAGCAGATCAGTTACAATTGAAATGTTGTTCACAATACAAATAGACCAAATCCGTGAATTTAGTTTAACAAAAAAAAAGCCAATGATCTTTAAATTGATTATGCATAATGAACGTATTCCCGGTAACAGTGTGTAATTTCGTACACACATTTAGTTATATTTGGCATATAAGAACTGATCATACTTAAAATCCTGTCCTAATTATATTTGTAGTTAGTTTTTCCATTGATTAAGAAAAATGTATGAGGGCCGATTCAGAAGTCATGGCAACTATGTTTTATCTCCCGAAAATGATCCAACACAGGAAATGTACTATGTACAGGAGAAAGTGTACGACAAGTACGTTTAAAAGTGGACACCAAATGGGGCATGGATGCATAAACGTCCGGCAAGAAACAGAGACAAATTTGGCTGCTTGAAATCACCGTTTAATTGATTCATTATCGTACATCCTGTATGCACTCATTTGCACGGGTACGTATCAAACGCGTAAAAGCTGTTTAACATCCATACGAAGCGCGTTAGTAGAGGTTGGATAATCCTCGGTCCCATCAAGGTGGCGCGTGCAGATTCAACTCTTATACGATGCTGTTGATAGGTGAGGTGGTATCCACGCCCACCCACCGCGATTGGAAGGGAGCGTGGTCTTCTGCTATTGGATTGCATTAAACTGCAAAGCACGGTAGTGCCATATTATAGTCTGGCTTCAGACTTGATGGGATCTGGTCAGTGCGCACAGCATGGATTACTCTAACGACTGAAGTGGCTAAAACGCTTGCTGTGTCTTTGTGGCCGAATAAAACTAGTGCTGGGCGCTATGCGCACCGTATGTTGCTCTGGAATTTTACTCATGTTCAACCTTATAGGTCACAGGCACAGGAGATCCGAATGCCCACACGCCGTACAAATAAGCACAGATAGTAATGTTTAACATCCTTCGATATGGTCTCCGAGGTTGTCCACTGTGCGTTGTCAGCGATGAAGCAGACGGGAAATACCATCGGCTGCATGAGATCCGCCAGTGTGCGCCACCTCTCGTCGAAATGCATTGACAGTGTCTGCCTCATCGCAGGCAACGAGCAGTAGACAACCTCAGCGACTTCTTTGAAGGATGTTACAAACAGCTCGCACACGTACGATACGTAACCGTTCAAATGAGTGTAAACAGGCTGTAAGAGAATATATCAATTGAACGGTAATTTAAAGCAGCCATGTTTATCTTTGTTCGTTGCCGGACATTCCTGCATCCATACCAAATGTGGCGTCACCTTTTAAACGCACTTGTCATTCACTTTCAACTGTACATAGTGGATTTCCTGTGTTGGATAATTTTTGGGAGATAAACAATTGTTACCATGACTTCTGAATAAGCCCTCGTACTTAGAGTACTTTTGCTCTGAACTCTCCAATTCTCAACACTTTCGTACTTCGTTGGAGTGAGAGAGTGCGTGAGTGAAGAGATCTGGGCCGCTCTTAACATCGAGGTCTTGAAAGCGGATGGGGGTGAAGCGAGTTGATTTATGGAGCAGCGCCAGTATGAAAGAGCGGGGAAACGGGAAATCCCTAAGAAAACCCGCTGACCAGCGGCGTCGTCCTGCACGATTCCCACACGCGAAAATCCGGGAGCGACCCCACCGAGAATCGAGCCCGGTTCGCCTATGTGGCGGGCGAGTAGTCTGACCACTACACCACTGCTACCCCCATGCTTGGTTAACGGGTGTGAGTGGCTCCCGGTTCACGGCTGGAATGTGCGGTTGCAGGAACCGCTTCGGTGGCAACCGAGCGACACAGACTCCGGAACTGGCGACAGTGTCGGTCTTCAGCGAGACGTCGATGGCGCGACGCTACCAGCAGTCTTCGCAGCGTCGTGGTGGCTTCCGCCCCTCCGGAGCTACAGCCGCCCCCGCCGCCCCCACGTACGCCACCAGCGGCGGAGATTCGCACGGAGCGGGAGGCCGTCGCGGCTACAAGCCCCGCGTGCAGGCGTCCGCCACCGTCGAGCCGGCTCAGCCCTCCACCAGCCTCTACAAGTTCAAGCTGTCGCGGCCCGGAGGCGGCCGCTGGCAGTACAAGACCTCCCCGAAGCCGCGCGTCAACATCCGCAAGCCGGAGGAGGAGGACGACAACTCCGCGCCCCAGGCGCCAGCGGCCGTCTCCCTGGAGGCGAGGGCCCGGTCCGACGTCGAAGATCCCCAGGAGGTGGTCGTCGCCGACGTCGAGGTAACTCCTTCGGCCTCCGACAAGGACTTGGAGGCACAGCCCGTGCCCGAGGAGACCATCAACGTCGAGATCTCCACGCCGGCCGACTTCAGCGACATCTACTATGAGCTCGCCACTGTCAAGTCACCCTACACCTTCCAGGTATAGTCAAATCATGGTCGCTTCCATATTTTCTGATGCCCTCCTAAAGTTGTGCTTTCTCGCATTCCCTCCGCCTCATGCAAACAAAGCTTAATCAAGCCTAGAAAATTACACCACCAAAGGGACAAG
Source organism: Clitarchus hookeri (assembly GCA_002778355.1). Lineage (NCBI taxonomy): Eukaryota > Metazoa > Arthropoda > Insecta > Phasmatodea > Phasmatidae > Clitarchus > Clitarchus hookeri. The sequence goes on along the minus strand of NQII01001433.1, from coordinate 119,834 downwards.
GTACAGCATTCGTACGCACTTAGTTTAGTAATATTCTGCATGAGATCTTTCTTTTAGGCATCACCAAAACATCTATTTTGTCTTATATATCCACATTAAATATAAATGAAATATGATAATTCATAGGTATTTTGTCAATTTGGTTGTAGTGGAGAGAGGTAGGGGTGATGGCGGGAGGAGAAGAGGGGTTATCTTAACGTTAAATTCATTTATGTAACACTTATAATTCACGTACCTCTAGTGATTGTACCAGCAGTACAAAGGTGTGGAGGTGTGTACTTTATGGTATGTTCCACGAAAGAATGCACTTTTTTTGACAATTCTAAAGGTATTCCTGTATACTGCTGTTTCCATGGAAATAGCAGTATCTCCTTGTGTCACAGATAATGCTTACAAAACACATTCAGCTTACCATCCACCTGTGTAGTATGTCAACACAAAAATTTTGGCCAGGGAATAAACTGTGCACAGGACTGCATTTAGAATCGTCAAAAAACGCACTTGCTTGTGGAATAGATTACAGTTACGGTATCTTTAGCGTAATGATTGTACAGTGTGCAGGACCTAAGACAAGGGGGTGGGATTAGGGGAGCCCCCTCCCCAAATACTGAATGATTCACAAGGAGTTACCGTCACTTACAGGGATTATTCCTTATATTTGGAGCAAAATGTGTCATATACACGAGGGGTCCTATTCCCAAAATTTACGGAGTAATTCTAAACAATTGAAAAATTTCGAATAAAATAGTAACCCTTTCAGAAATAAATACAATGTTATATTATCAGACCATATGTTTTACAGTTGAGCATCACAATTGCGTCTAACGAGCTAACAAAAGATGTTCAGAAATGTTTCCTTCTACTACCATACGCTTGGCCGCACGCTTATGAACCACAAGTGTTGCTATACGTAGCTGCACACGGCTGTCTTTGTTTTCTCTAGCGGCATGTCTTATACGCGCAAGTAGTTCCTCGCGTGTTTGTGCAGTCCTTTGGTAAGCAATATCCTTAATCTATCCTTATACGCAATAATCTAGGCATTTCCAATTTGTCGAATTACTCTGTAAATATTGAAAATAGGACCCACACTTATATAACATATTGTGCTCCAAATGATGTAAGGAATAAACCCTGGGAGTGGTGGAAACTCCTCATGAATCAACCTGTATTTTGGATCCTCCTAAATGTTTATTTAATAAATTATTTAATTTCCTGTTAGAAGCCCATAACACTACAGTCTGCGAGATACGACACCAGTAAAAACGTTTTTTTTTGTGTACTCATACTTATACTCAAAATTTTTATAAACGTAATTAAAATGTGTTGAGTAATTTATATTCAATTTACTGGATTCTCCTTTAGTTATTAACTCTAAATTAATTACAGGATGTGAAAACTACCTCCCATTAGAAATATTTTGGTTCTCACTAACGCTCTCTATCTCTCTACCGCTCTACACACTCAGGTAGGACAATCATTGGGCCCCTACTGTAAAATGATGGGTCTCCTAAGATGTATAGGCTGTCCACGGTAAAGTGAGCACTTGAGGCCATAGTTACTTTTTACTTTCAGGCATTTTTTTTATCCATTAATGACGTTGTTAAATAAATATTGCCACGAAAGTAATAGACACAGTGTGTACATTCCAACGTTCTCGGAAGTTGACGTATAAGGCTGCAATGAAATATACTTAACGATTATTATTCCAAACGGGGGCAGCGGTGGCGTAGTGGCCAGGGCACTCGCCTCCCACCACGGCGATCCGGGTTCGATCCCCGGCGGGTTCACTCCCGGACCTTCGCATGTGGGAATCGTGCTGGACGATGCCGCTTGCCGGCGGGTTTCCTCGGGGTACTCCCGCTTCCCCTGCTCTTGCATTCCAGCTCCGCTCCATTCTAGGATCTCACTTCTGTCATGCTCGGGGGGTGTTGCCTTGCCCTGGGTGCACTCCCCACACGCCATTTATTTTCATTCCAAACGAGAGGGCTTTCAAAATTGCTCACATCACCGCGAATATCCTATAAGCTCGGCTTAGGGAGGAGAGTGGTGAACGGCAACGTGCGTGCCCGCAGGTTGGCACGGTGAAGAACACGCGCTTCGTGACGGTGACTTCGACGCTCGAGAAGACACTGGGCGCCAGCGAGGCGGCGTCGCCGTCGGAGCCGCTCACGGAGAACCTGCTGGCGAGCACGACGGCGCCGCTGTACGCNAGAGCGCGCTGCCGCTGGACTCGAGCGTCGCGACGCTGCCGCCCATCGCGCTGGCGGGTAACGCGGAGACGCCGCCGCTGGAGACGCTCACCGAGAGCTTCAGCACGACGCAGCTGCTGCTCAAGACGCACGTTCTGCCCGTCGTGCGCGGCGGCAGTAACACCACCAGGTGAGCCCTTCGCTTGTACCTTCCACCCTTCCAGGGGCTGTTAACACACAGGCATACGCCGTTCACTGTTAATTCCAGCTTTTCTGAAGTCCTGCTAGAATTCTACTTTCAGGATATTCCTTCGCCTCATGCAGACAAGGCTTAACCACGTCTAGAATATTATACCAAAGGGCAGCGCACTGCATTCGTGCGCATTCAGTTTTTTAATGTTCTGTGTGAGAACTTTCTCTTACTAGGCATTGCCAACACAGCTNCACTGCATTCGTGCGCATTCAGTTTTTTAATGTTCTGTGTGAGAACTTTCTCTTACTAGGCATTGCCAACACAGCTTTCTTCTTCCAGTTTTTACTCGTATTAAATATAAAATAAATATTATTATTTGTAGGTAAAACATAAGTAAATACTCAATTTATCAAAANTTTTTACTCGTATTAAATATAAAATAAATATTATTATTTGTAGGTAAAACATAAGTAAATACTCAATTTATCAAAAAATAATATATTTTTACATTAACATAAGTATTAAACGATTATGATTTATGACATATTTACGAAAGAACCAAGCACGTCATACATGGGGCTGATTTTCCAACAGTTTGATTCAAAAAGTATGTTGTAATCATGACTAGACTATAAGTACAAGCCCTACAAGTTGTAAGTACGTTCAGATACACTAGAGACACCGGACAGTTCTTTACAAATAGCAGGCGAATGTGCGAAAAATAACCTAGTGGCCGGAGGTCTCACCATGCCCTATCACTATGGAAAGAAGGGGTGGGGCAGCAGGGCCATTTGAACCGGGACACACTTCATAGAGGGCCTAAAATTTAGAATATCGACTTTTCCAAAATTATACATACATTTGCACAGAAAAGGGCTAGAAAAGCATTTTTTGAACAAATGAGTAAATCTTTTCATAACAAATGGCTGTAACATATTAATAATGTAAATATTAATATTATACGCGACTTCTATCCTTTTAGTTTGACATTTCTTTTTTTTCTTTTCTTTTTGGTGTGTGAGAGGGTACCTAAAAAATTTTAATGTCCTAGGACTCTATCGACCTCTGAAAGGGCCTGGGTGTTACTATTATTATTTTTCAGAAATATTTCAAAGTATATATATNTAGGACTCTATCGACCTCTGAAAGGGCCTGGGTGTTACTATTATTATTTTTCAGAAATATTTCAAAGTATATATATATTTATTATAAGTTTTCAAATAGCTCCCACTTTTAAAACATTTGACATAATAGGAATAAGTTTTCGTCNATATATATATTTATTATAAGTTTTCAAATAGCTCCCACTTTTAAAACATTTGACATAATAGGAATAAGTTTTCGTCGTTCAATTTATGGCCATTGTTAAATAAACTTACCAGAGAGAAAATAACTATTCGTCTTCATATCCACCGTGTAGGTATTGCATCATGAATATACGTAAACGGAACGCACTGTTAAATAGCGGTGCTGCTGTCGGCTGGCTGGGGGCGAGAAAACCGCCGGATTTTCTCACAGAATTCTTTAAGTTGACCGGTATCGGTGTCTGGTTTATTTGGTACAATTGTTCACGTGTAGGTTCTCTGTAATAGAAGCATACTTGTGTATACCAGGGGCATTCAGCAAAACTCCTACAAGTCCACAAATCTATAAATTGCTGGCTTGTATACTTGCAGCATCTAGTATCGTAAAACAATCTGAGACACGATACTTTTAAATACCCACATTAACGCTACAACTGTAGACGTATTCTTCATGACTAGAGACCAGAAAAATTCGCGGATTCATTTCGGGACAAGCTAGAATTCCAACCACGTGTGTTAATAAAACTTCAGCCATTGGTCCACAGTCCACACAGTGTTTTACACCTCCTGGGTAGCGCTGGCCCAATCGTCGCCTTCCACTGTGACAGCAGACAACCAATGTGCTGTTTATATAGGCATATTTGTACATAAGACTTTAGAGTTTAGCTTGCAAGTCATTGAACTCGCGAATTTTTCAGGTCTCTATACATGACTATTTAACAATAGTAACAAGTTTACATTCATGGCTTTGTAATTTTTTTCTTTTTGTTCCAAGTATTTCACATAACCGTTGGTAAAATAAAATAACAACAGTAACCCGATTAAGAGAAGAAAATTATTCCCCGTGAAAATGCTAGAGAAAAAAATATATACTAACCTATTTTGTGCTTCTTCATATACCATCACAAAAGAAACAAAATTCGTTTAATGCCACAAAACAGTTTCCTGGCACGAGCCTATACTGCACACACGTAAACGTATTTCAATATTATATAGAACCGCTATAACCATAAGTAGGGATAGGAAAATTTCGCGAATTCATTTTAGGACAAGCTGGACTTTGCGCACGTGTACATTTGTGTTACGTTTGCAATTGGATATCGGTTTATTAGACACGCCCATAGGTGAACTGTGAGCCAATAACATACCTGCAAGGAAAGAAGCACCGAATCTGTGCTACCTGGTCAGAGGTAAAAGTGGCTACACTCTGCGGCAGCAGCCAATGAATACAAAGCTGAGGCTAGAAAATACGTAGGACCGTCCAGTGTAGCCTACAGCGCGTATGAAACGCTAAATTTTCTTGTCCCTAACCATAAGAATACATGTGAGTCCGAATTAAAGCTCAAAAATACATTCTGATAATATAGTTTCATTAAAAAAAGCACTTGTAAACATTGTCTACCTAGAGCCTTAGACTTGTGGGCAATTGATAACAATTGTGGATTTTACTGTAACACAACTTACGAGTTTGTAAGTTTGGGCCACGTAATTTGTATACAAGGGTGGAATTTCACTTGTAGTTACAAGTTCCACACTGATAACTAGGGACGGGTGTTTTTCGCGAAAATATTTAAATACCGGTTGTACTCCAAAACACTTTTGTTCATATGCACTTTCGTGGTTGGATGATTTTACATATCACGTGTCTCAAGTGTCTGTCCGTTAATCATGGGCGTTCAGTATCGGAGTACTTTATTGCGATTGGCCCAGTAAAATAACAACATATATTCTCACGTAGACGTGCGGCCAATAACGAAAGGAAGTTGTGGTTGTGGACGTAGGATATTGAAGTCTAGCATGGTCATAAATATTTTAGCGAAAAACACCTGTCTCTACTGATAGCTACAATTACGCCCATGTTACAGAAAATATAGGCCTTGTCCTTTATCATTTTGTTTTACTTCCCAAGGAATTAACAAAAATCACCCTGTATTAATTTCTTTGCACCCGCATAAGTATACAAAAAAAATGTGGGTGTTAACAGCTTAGCCAATGTGTCACGCAATATGACGTCTTTCTTTATTACACTTTATGTTAAATCATGTATTATAAATTACTTTATGTGAGAACCGACTCTCTAACATTTATTTTAACAGAACGGATTGTAGGTTTGCTGTAAGCGAGGTGATGAGGGAGTGGTTGTGTTGTGGTGCAGGTACACTCTGGTACAGTCGTACCACGTGACGAGGCTGGTGACGGCCATCAAGACGCTGCCGCCCATGGAGCTGTACCACTTCGTGCCGAGCAAGACTCTCAACGAGTTCAACACGCGGCTGGAGGAGGCTGGCTCTGAGCTGCACCTCGAGCTCGACTTCGGCGACGACAACAACGGCGATGGTGACGACCGCCCCGCGGCGCTGCGAGCGCTGCGGCCCGACCTCGACCTCGCGAGCGTCGGCTCCGACTTCGACCCGTCCGACGTGGACGGCCAGCGGCTNGCAGCAGCAGCTCGTCGTCACGTCGACCCCCGTCGTGACGCAGACCGTCGTCACGGCCATCGACAGCAAGGTGCTCAAGCTCACCTTCGGCGCCAAGACCGCGTACACGACCATCTTCTCGACCAAGGTGGTGCCCACGGTGCTCACCACGTACGTCACCACGTCCATACCCGTGCAGCCGACGGCGCCAGCCTTCCCCGGGTACTTCCCCGCACCCTACCCTCAGTTCCCCTTCGTTGGCTGAGCTGTAGGTCTGTCCTCCGCGCCGTGCCCTGCTCGTCCCACGACCTCAAGAGCACACGCGACCTACAAGACTGCATCGTACTGAACTCCTGAAGAGATACTCCTTAAACTATCGTGTACAGACTTGTATTCTTTGGGGAAGAATTTACGGGAACTCTTTTATTATTTCGCCGCGGCACTTTTCTCCTTCGTAATGGTACGTTCCAAGAGCCAGCGAAGGCACTTTTCAAGTGATGTCAAGCCTTCTACTGAAACGTCCGTTGTTCTTCTGGCGTGTGTCGTGGTCTTAACAGGGTATTTCAAGGAACCAGGCCAGCTAGCCAAGTGCGCAGGACTCTCCGCGACGTAGAGTGTGCACTCTGCTGAGTTTCGCGCTCGGCGACAGGCACGTCGGGTGGCCAGTTGTCCGCCGAAGCGTTCAAGCAACGCATCTCCCTTCACATCACCCTCACTCTTCATTTCACACTCCTCCTTCGAATATTTATTACTCCACAGACTGATGCATCGAGTATTACTCGAGAAGTTCCCCCTCGCCGATGGAAATATGGGTTATTTAAATGCAAACTATAAACGCGAAAGTTTTTTTAGACATTTTGTATTTACCGCGAATAAGCGAAATAGGTTGCGTGACATGGCAGATGTATTGTTGGTTAAGCGTTTGCTTGAAGAAAGCGCGCTCATTATTTACAAATGGGCCTCAGCCGTATCGCATCATTGAAGAGGTCCCAATTGTGCAGTTCAAACTGCAGTATTTGGTCTGTGTAAGATATTCAGAGGTAGAACTGCAGCGACAGGAACCTAAATGGTTACCATTATCTCGTAACAAGAACAGTCAAACGAAAGGTAAGCGATTGAGTGCTAATCGTTCCAAATATTTCATTCCAAAAAATACTAAGACTTTGTACATTACGTAAGCGCGCGAGCTGGTAACTAAAACCAGAAAAAGTGAGTTTTGCGGATCAGCTGAGAAAATATGCTCCGAATAGTTAGTCGAAAATGTTATTCATTGATCAAGTTTTTTTGGCCGTTTCATAAGTGCACACGGTTTTCAACATGTGCGACTGTTTGGTTATTAATTCTGGAGCTTATTCTCGCAGTTGATTTTAACGTGAAATTTTTGTGTGTCTGTACATATTAACTAACGCACACAAAACTATTAGTGTTCATATGTTGTAATATACTGTGTATTTTTGTATAAAATGTCAATAAAGTACATAAATGACAAAACATAAAAAATAATTACAGTTTATTGAAACCCAAAAGTGTGACATCTTTATATTTACCATTGTTATTTTTTATTTTTTTATTTTAATGTAACTTGACACAAAAGATACATAATCGTCCCTATTCGAGAGAATTGTCAGCTTGGTTATATTTATGGTATATTCGTTCAAGGTATTTGAGAGCTGAACAGGGATGGAAATAGGTATGTGGCCAATGTGTCGCGTATTTTAAGCATTTCTTCCGCATTTGGCAACACTGGTTTTGTCAACTGCTGACAAAATGTATTCTTTTTTAATGTAACCTTTTATAACTCAGATAAATGCACCAAGACCAATTATTAAGATTTATTGCAAGATTCTCACATGCAATGAGATATTTCACACACACATATGTTAAAGTATTGATATTGTAAGGGGATAAATTTACGACTGGAAAGTTAATTTGCAGGTGGCCAGTCACTGATTTAGTACTTTTTCGTTAATAATGATGTTTCCATCCCTCAAATTTACATCACAATATTAAAGGAGCATTAGCTGTGCAATAAACTATTATGGTANATAATGATGTTTCCATCCCTCAAATTTACATCACAATATTAAAGGAGCATTAGCTGTGCAATAAACTATTATGGTAATTTACAAAGCAGTAATAAAATTATGTCAAAAGAAAACAATACATCAAATATCACGCCAACTCATCCAATAAAATTACGGTTAATGTCTCCACGCAAAGATAATTAGTACAAAAATTAAAATTTTCTCGTTCTCACTATTTCATACCCTATAATAAACAGTACTGAAATTATCTTGCGAAATTCTCCCCGCTCTCATGTTGGTAAAACACAGTCCCGTGGGTGCACCAACAGTCCCCTAGATCAACTAGGGATGATACCGTTCTTCACCAATCGTGTTGCACTCACGTCGTATTTCGTGTAGTGTCTGGCAGGTACNATAATGATGTTTCCATCCCTCAAATTTACATCACAATATTAAAGGAGCATTAGCTGTGCAATAAACTATTATGGTACTTTACAAAGCAGTGATAAAATTATGTCAAAAGAAAACAATACATCAAATATCACGCCAACTCATCCAATACAATTACGGTTAATGTCTCCACGCAAAGATAATTAGTACAAAAATTAAAATTTTCTCGTTCTCACTATTTCATACCCTATAATAAACAGTACTGAAATTATCTTGCGAAATTCTTCCCGCTCTCATGTTGGTGGAACACAGTCCCGTGGGTGCACCAACAGTCCCCTAGGTCAACTAGGGATGATACCGTTCTTCACCAATCGTGTTGCACTCACGTCGTATTTCGTGTAGTGTCTGGCAGGTACNGTCAACTAGGGATGATACCGTTCTTCACCAATCGTGTTGCACTCACGTCGTATTTCGTGTAGTGTCTGGCAGGTACCCAAGGTTGCGGTACGAAGAAAATCTCCTGAAACCCTTCCATACCATGGGACATGTGTGCTTTTCTTGGTTTAAGTTCAAGTTTAACATAATTTGTAAGCAACTCTTTCCCTCTGGCTTGCTTTCTGGTACACGCTGACCGCTCGCAGGCTGCTAATCTGACGCCGCAAATATTTTTGCAGTCTGCTGATGTGTGATCACACACTCAATTACTGACTTGGTTGCCCAGCTCACGGCACCCTTATGACATAACGATCAATTACGCATTCCGATAATGAATTTAGACACATCTCATAAAAAAAAATTTTTTTAACTGACTTGCAAAATCACAACAAGCGCTCAGCCTCTGGTTGCAACTAATCTGCTACGCTCGTGAATCTTCACTGCCTTGTAACTCCGAGAAGACAGGGTATTTTAAATCTTCTCGGAAATTAATTAACACTCGTTTTAGTACGGTATTTAACTGTCTGTCATAATGCGTCATTTATCAAGTGTGTGATAAATCATTCACTCCCCCCTTCTTTTGTTCATGGCATTCAGGAGAGAAATTACTCATGTTTGCCGACGAGATGATGTAAGGGCGTGGCCTTGCAAGAGACTCTGAGAACACATAATTGTTTCCCGTTCCTTACGCTCGACTATGCCGAACAAACTGAGTAGCCACTCATAGTGTCCCAAGTCTGTCTATACAAACAACCTTAGGCTCTTTGTCAAACCCAAAGATAAAACTGAAAGACCACATTGTTTATTTTCAAAAATCTGCTAAGAACCTTTACAATACTTCCGGTGTACTGGACACTATCAAATTNAAGACCACATTGTTTATTTTCAAAAATCTGCTAAGAACCTTTACAATACTTCCGGTGTACTGGACACTATCAAATTGATCGAATGCCTTAACCTGATACTTTACAGTAATGTAGTAACTTCTTTATCACAGCTGATTTGAAGGTCCTGTTGAGCGAAGCCATGTATACAAACATTCAATGTAACGTANAAGACCACATTGTTTATTTTCAAAAATCTGCTAAGAACCTTTACAATACTTCCGGTGTACTGGACACTATCAAATTAATCGAATACCTTAACCTGATACTTTACAGTAATGCNATGCCTTAACCTGATACTTTACAGTAATGTAGTAACTTCTTTATCACAGCTGATTTGAAGGTCCTGTTGAGCGAAGCCATGTATACAAACATTCAATGTAACATACTGAGGTATACTAGGATAAAAGAACGTTGTTCTTCCTTTTCACATTCAAACATCTAATCATTATGGAGGCGGAAGTGTCTTGCAATCAACCTCATGTGTGTTACCTAAAGGCCAGCTAACTAATAAGCAAGGCGAATAAAGGTCGCTTGAAGTGTCAGCAGTCCCTTTTACTCTATGTCGCCAAGTTTGAAAGAACTCATTCAGTTTAAAGATATGTCTCTCGAACACCTTGCCTGAACGAGGGTGTAATGATATGGATCGTGTTTTCCTCAGTCCCAAAATATTCGTCAAGGTGTGGAATAGTGTGACTACCAAATGTCCTCCCTAATCTTAGTGACACTCAAGTGGTACTACAATCTTAGGGAATGCGTGCACTACGAGTTCATTGGCTCAAGTCCAGGCTTCTTGGCTTGGGAAAGGGATGACCTCAGTTCGCTTAGTAGAGTAGTCCTGAACTACTAGGAAGTAGGCCTTCCTCTCTGATGATAACAAGAGACCGAGAACATCTACTGCCATTCTCTCGCACATGGCTATTTCTTGCCCTACCGTACACCTAGTCCTTGTTACCTTGTGGCCACAAGCTGTAGTGGTATGAAGTTCCTTTGATACTTATGGAACACTATCTTCAACCAGAGGTAACTTAATTTATGTTGTTTCTCAACAGCCCTCTCTGTTCTGACGAAGCATATCATTCCTTTGATTAATGGAATTCTACTGTCGCCAATATGATAATCGTAGCACTAAGACCGAATGTCACCTCACCTTTTGGTCAATGATCTGTTTCGTTCCACTCAAGTTTGGGTACAAAGTGGAATTATTAGCTGGCGTTACTTTATTTTCTCATTTATCTTAAAAATAAGAACGAACATATTTCTGAATCCTTTACTATTTTATCACCCATACAGTCGGTAAATCACAATTTTTCTGACTCTTGGTATTGATCAGGGTTTGCATGATATCAAGGATAGTGCAGTTTAGTTAGCATGGAGACAGTCTGATTTCTGCAGTATTAAAAAAGTAATATTCTTGAAGTTGGTATAACCAGCTGGATTTATGACACTTGGTGTTCTTAAATATTAGTAACAAATTTAGTGGAGCATGATATGTTCACAGAATAAAATTCTTGCTCTATAGGTAGCAGTTTAGAGTAGGTATGAAATGGCCTTCTATACTCCCAAAAGCTCTCTGTAGTTATCATCAATTAGTTTTAGGTTTGTCATGCACTGCTGGGGATTCCCATAACAGGAGCTGAAATAAGGTTTAGCTCTTATCTTTTAGAAACAGTCTCACAATTATGAGTCCGTCTTGTTTGTATCAGTCAAATCAAATCTGGATTTTCCCCGAGTTTAATTATTTTATTAGTTTAAATTTCATCCCTTATTGCCGTTTCCTCATCGGTACCCTAGCCATAATTCGAAGCCTATACCATATCAAAGAAAGAATTAATTTTGCTTTGAGTAGGAAATAATTCTATGGGACCAACTTTTAAGATGTAAATCATCAGCATCACAAATCAAAATATTTAAGACGAGTTTTAAATTTACTTTGCGTAACAGTGTCATCCAAGCAAATGCAGCATTTATCTGAGGAACTCTTCCATTTAGCATTCCTGCATATCATATCTCCAAAGACATTATATGTTTATGCCAATTTTCTTTGGAAAGAAACGCCAGTTTTCTCCAGATCTGCAGGAACAGTTCACTAGCCAGTACTCACTCTTTACATACAAGGTTTAATACCACTGCAACACTGATGCTGAACTTCGCAATAATTAATCTACTTACTTATAATACTAGCGCTACACTCACTAGGCGCGGTCAGATTCATAATGTGTTTAATAAAAATTACTTAATTAGATTTAATATTAATTTTAAAAAATTAATTGCTGGGCTAGACAAATTTACAAATAAAATATCAGAGTAAGCAGTAAATAGCGTAATATATCATTTCTATAAGCAGTAAAATTTTGCTAGTTTTCCAGCCTGTAGGTTAGGCTTCGTAAACATGTGTATACAAGGTAAGGTTTCATTTTCCCATAGTCTTCTTCCATAGCTGGAAGATAACTTTTTCTTGACTCTGCTGCAAGCTATTCATTCCGTACTTTATTAAGGTCTTTGATCTGAGCTCAGAGTCATCCAGTGTGTGTCAAATTAGCACATGACCAATTACAGAATAACACAAACATCCAAATGACTGAAATCTGGTGTACAATATAAAAAATTCATGAATTTTTCCAGTCTCTTATCAGTTATTTTAACGGAAAAATTCTAACAATGTAAAAAACATGTAATTAAGATTATAATTAAAAAATGTAAAATGAAATAATATCAATTTTTGTAATTATCTTTTACGTTTGATGGTATACATTTTCGTTTCATATGCAATATTTGATCTGCATAACTCTGTGAGAAATACTTATATTAGCACACTCATATTCTCCGTGTGGCCACCTGAAAGAGACGGCGAACTTTGGTGAAACTCTACACAAACCAGCAGTTTTCCTCTTGTCATTGGCTGCCGTTTACAAGCGAAATGATCTCAGTGCTTGATAGGACCCGCAATTTGGTAACATTTTCATTTGGTGTTAGTAATTCAGAAAAACAAAAAAAATAATAATATTCAGCGCTTAGTAATATTATATATATACTATAGGGAAATTGTTTGATGATATATTACAGCCTGTACCAATCAAATTGACTATGTGGAGTTTTTTCATCCTAGTATTTTTACCTTAATGGGGATTTTATTTGTCCAATGTAAACTGTTTCTTTAGCATAGTTTCTTAAAAATAAATTTTAACTGGTCTTCGAATTCCGTTTGTTTAGTGGATATTTCATAAGTTTTTACCTTACGCCAACACGTATTTTTGGTCCCGACATTTTCTGTGTTTTTATTTTGCACTACATAACCATTGCGGTTTTCCGTCAGATGGTTGTTTGCAAAACAAAATCCACCATGACTGAAGTACACTATGAATTGTTTGTTTACCAACTCGGTGCTTATAAAGTGAGTCATGCCTAGTGGGTAGGAGTGACTCTTCACCGGTCTGGTCTTAACTCGCATGCCTGCCGAAGACCCTAACGTACGCAGACACTTGGCACGAGTCTTCTCCGCGTTCCCCCAAGTTCGGCTCAACACTAACTTGCAAAACTACACTCAAAAGCCAAAAAAACTGGCATAGACGTGCGTATGAAAATAACAGAGGTATGGAACCAATCAGAGTAACGCGATGCGGTCGGCAGCTAGATCGGTCACTGCTGCTACAATGGCAGGTTATCAAGATTTAAGTGAGGTTGAACGTGGTGTTATAGTCGGCGCACGAGAGATGGGACATAGCATCTCCGAGGTAGCGATAACATTTGGATGTTCGCGTACGGCCATTTCACGAGTGTACCGTGAATATCGGGAATCCGGTAAAACATCACATCTTCGACATCGCTGTGGCCGGAAAAAGATCGTGAAAGAACGGGACAAACGACGACTGACAAAAATCATTAAACGTGACAGATGTGCAACCCTTTCTCAAATTGGCGCAGATTGGATTTGAGGGACTGCCCTGCAGGATCCATGGTGTGAATGGCCTCCTGCATAANAAGAACGGGACAAACGACGACTGACAAAAATCATTAAACGTGACAGATGTGCAACCCTTTCTCAAATTGGCGCAGATTGGATTTGTGGACTGCCCTGCAGGATCCATGGTGTGAATGGCCTCCTGCATACCTTCAGAGATTAGTCAAGTCAATGCCACGTCGTCTTGCGGCACTTCTGCGTGCTCGGGCCCTACACGATATAGGCNCCTTCAGAGATTAGTCAAGTCAATGCCACGTCGTCTTGCGGCACTTCTGCGTGCTCGGGCCCTACACGATATAGGCAGGTGTTCCAGTTTTTTTGGCTCTTCAGTGTACAAGAACGACATTTTCAAAACATGTCACTAATATTTGTTTACATTTGGTCTTTTATACAACTAGTGCTTTTGCGACGATTAAAATGTCTCAGTTTGATTGTATCCTAGTTGCGCTGAAACTTTGTCAGAGGAAATATGAGAACACTTCATAACACGTATTGATGTTAACAATGAATCACGCGTGTTTGAGAGTTCTTGAGGCAAAATAGAAAAACAGTTCAGTGCTGGGACTCAGAACTTTATTTCTGCACAGTTAGTATCTATCTCGTGCCAAAGAGGTCACATGACATACCACGCGAGTTCACTCCGTTGAGTGAATTTGGGGTAGAGTGGTCACGCTAGCTGCGCAAAAACAGTCTCCGTGTCCCAATACTAGGAATATCATAATCAAATGCTTTGAGATGTTTTTGTTGAAATTTGAATTGGTGAAACTATTTTATATGTATAAAATTGCTTGTCTTTTGAAAATTATTATATTAACAAATACGTTCGTCACTGTTGCCCACGTGACTTTGATGGTTGTATCGGTGTGGGGCATGGCAATGTTGGGCAAAGGCTGTTCACGGTAAAGTGAGCAATTTTGAAATCAACCCATGGAAAATGTCACTGCCCCTACCTGCATACTTTAGAACACGTTCGTAGATTAGTATCCGCCCAGTGAAGTTGGAAACAACCGAGG